>JAULCF010431096.1:0-11498 GCA_032361265.1 Devaleraea mollis | reverse complement strand
TCGATTCAACTCGGCTACCTGACCTATGGCCTGGGCGTCGGGATCGGCGTTGCGTGTTGTTATGTGCCGATGGTCGCGGCAGTTGGCGGCTGGTTCGAAGAGAAGCGGACCCTGGCCCTCGGCCTCGCCGTGGCGGGAATCGGCACCGGCACCCTGGTGCTCGTTCCCATCATCAAATGGGTGATCGAAACCCACGGCTGGCGCGACGCGTACCGAGTCTTCGCCGTGATTTCCGGAGTCCTGCTCGCCGTGGCAGCACTCGGGGCCCATCGCCCTCCCGGCTCCGCTGTTACTCCCCGTCCGATCCGCGACGTCCTTCGCGGCCGCAGCGACTTCTGGTTCGTCTACGCAGCGTCGCTATTCATCACCATCGCGCTCTTCACACCATTCGTGTTCATGGCCGACTACATCGAAACGATCGGCGCATCAGGCTCAGCCGCGTGGCTCCTCGGAATTATCGGCATGGCATCGATCGTGGGCCGACTTGGCTTCGGTGCAATAGCCGCACGAATCGGCATCCTGGGCTTGTACCGGTTGTCGTTCCTGGTGCTCGCCCTGAGCTTTCTCATCTGGATTGTCGCCGACACCAGCTACGCACTTCTGATCATGTTTGCCATCGTGCTCGGGGTTTCCTACGGCGGGTTCATTGCCCTGTCCCCCGCGGTCGTGGCCGAAATGTTCGGCACCCACGGCATGGGCGGCGTGCTCGGCGCTCTCTACACCGCAGCCGGCGTGGGCGGCCTTATCGGCCCACCCACAATGGGCAGGATCATCGACTCATCGGGCCACACTGCAGCCCAGTGGACTGCGCTGGTGTCGGGACTAATCGGCACCGCACTGCTGTTTCGGGTCAAGCCCCAAGCCGCCTAAACGAGCGCGGCGGACTAACAAGCTCGGTTCGTTTCTGTTTAGCTCAGACGGTGTCGCTATTGGGGCGGTGATACGGGCTGGTCAGCGGGAACCGCTTAACCAGGTCCTTCGCTTGGCCGACCCATTCATCGCGCTCGATACGCCCGGCAAAGGTGTCGAGTGCCTGCGTCACGCGCTCCACGTCGGCCTTCTTGAACGAGGCGACTTGTTCCCACGACGTGATGCCGAAGCTGTTCAGAATGGTTTCCATCTTCGGGCCGATGCCGTTGATGACCTTCAGATCATCGGTGTGCACCGCACCCGCAATGCCGAGCGTTGTTTCGCCTAGAGCCCATTCGCTGATGACCGCACGACCGTCTTTGTCTTTTCGAACTCGAGGTGCCCGAGCCGGCGGTGCGTGTCCATTGGTGATGAATGCCTGCGCTTGTTCGACCCAGGCATCGCGCTGTATGCGGCCCGGGAAGTCGGTGAGGGCTCCGTCAACAGTCGCGACCTCGGACTCGGTCAGAGCAGCCAACTGTTCCCACGACACGATGCCAAAATCGTTCAACACGGTTTCCATCTTTGGGCCGATGCCGGTGATCTGCTTCAGGTCGTCGGTGTGATCTGCACCTGGGGTGCCGAGCTTGGTGGTGCCACGCTTCCACGAACCCGCAGCCAACGACTCGAGCGAATCCGAAGCCGCCGGAGGAGCAGCCGCAAGCTGCGCCTCAAGCTCGCTGATCCGGGTCGCGCTATTCGCCAATTCGGTTCGAGCGACAGCAGCATCGGCAGCAGCTCGGCGCGCCGTTTCGAGTTCGGCTTTGAGCGATGCGGTCGATGCCCGCTCGGCTGCTAGTTCTGACTCGGTGGCAGACGGGTCACCCGCAGTAGCGCCGGCGTTCGTCTCACCTGCGGGTGAGTCGCCACGCTGGCCTTGCAGCAACACAACCTGGGCACGCGATCTCTCGAGCTCTGCGTGCATGGCGTGCATCGCTGCGTTTGCTTCCTGCGCCTGAGCCGCCCTTACAGCTTCGCACTCTTCTCGCAGCGACACGATGCCCTTATTGGCCGTGTCTAGATCAAGTCGCAGCTCAGCTCGATCCGCGTCTGCTTCTTCCAAGTCAGCGGTCAGCTGCAAGCCCAAGGCCATCGATTCATGTAGCTCGGCCTGCAGGGCGTCCTGTGCATGTGTGGCCGCCTGCAGTTGCGCCACGAGTTCAGCATCATTGGCTCCAACCACAGCTGGGGTAACCGCCGAGTGGGTCGCACCAGCAGCGAGCGCCTCGTGCAGTCGAGTGCGTTCTGCGGCAGCTGCTTCCAACGCCGCCACGAGCTTGGTGCGGTCGTCGGCAAACGCTTGCAGGTTGGTGTACATCGAGGCGCGGTCGGCGTTGACTGCTTCTAGCTGAGCAGTGACGGCATCGAGATTCGCTTGCAGCTCGGCCTGAGCGTTCGTGGCTGCGGTAAGCCCACCAGCAGATGCGGCGCGGTGTGCGTTCAGCGCGCCAAGTTCGTTTTGCAGGGCCGAGGCTTGCTGCTCGAGAAGCACAAAGTTGGAGCGTTGAGCCTGCAGTTCGGTGTCGAGCACGGTGTTGGCAGACCGGATCATGTTCAGTTCGCTCGTGGTGTTTGCTTCGGTTTCTACAAGCCGTGCGTAGTCACGTGCGTTGACCGGGCGCTTTTGCCATCGCCACATGAACCATCCGACAAGCAGGCCAAGCAGCGCCGCCAGCGCAACGGGAATCGGATGGTCTGTGAGCGAGTGCCACATGGTTGCGAGAGGAGCCTTTCTCAGCGCCACTTGTCCCGCCTTGGAAGAAGTGATCGAGCTGTCTGTGCCGACGCTGCACCCCTGCCAGGCGTAGCAATCAACGCAGGTGTCTATTTATATGTACCGCTCGGCACTACTTGAGGCGCAGCCGTGCCGCCGATACCCCACAATTGAGTGTCGATAGTGGACATTTAGTCCAGGATTGGCGGCGAATCAGAAATTTGCGAGCAACTCGACGACGTGCAAGCCTCGGCCCACAAAGAAGGAGCACTCATGCGGAATCCCCTCTCGAAGAACAGTCCCGTGGTCGAGACCACTGCCGGCACCATTCGCGGCAAGCAGCGCTCCAAAGGGCGCATTGCACTCTTCGCAGGCATTCCTTACGCGGCACCCCCCGTAGGTGACTTACGCTGGCGCGCTCCTCGACCGGTGACACGCTGGCCGGGGGTGCGCGACTGCACCAAGCCCGGCCCGTTTGCGTATCAACGCAAACAGAACTTCGATGCGTTCTTCGCCGGCCTCGTCGAAGGCGTTGGTCTATCTACGGCCCGTCAACGATCGCTGAAGGCACTCCTCAAGGCAGCGCCAACGAAGGAAAGCGAAGACTGTCTGACCTTAAACGTACGGTCACCCGTTGGCGCCACGGACCTACCCGTCATGGTCTGGATCCACGGCGGCGATCACACCGATGGCTCCGGCGGCGAACCGCTGTATCACTCAAGCGATGCCATCCCGACGCGTGGATGCGTGCTCGTCACGATCAACTATCGATTGGGCATGTTTGGCTTCATGGCTCACCCGGAACTGTCGGCCGAGTCCTCAGACGGCGTTTCGGGTAACTACGGATTGCTCGATCAGATCGCCGCACTCGAATGGGTTCGAGACAACATCGCTGCGTTCGGCGGCAACCCCGACAACGTCACGATCTTCGGTGAGTCCGCCGGGGGCCAGGCCACGCTCAACCTGATGACCAGTCCCCAAGCACGAGGCCTCTTCCACCAAGCAATCGCGCAAAGCCCCAGTGACACCGGCCGCTGGCTACATCTCACGAAACCGGTCATGACATTGAAGTCGGCGCTCGATGCCGGCACCGACTTCGCCACGGTCGCTGTAGGCGGTGGCGCTGGCCAACTCGCCCGTATGCGGGCCATGGACCCCGCCGAGCTCAGCGACCTGTACCGAGAGAACGTCGAGCTCGCTCGCCACTTCTATCCCGCGGTCGACGGCCATGTGCTTCCTATGACACCCATGTCTGCGTTCCTGGCAGGCGAGCAAGCGCCCGTGCCATTGATGATTGGTTACAACTCCGACGAAGGCTCACTACTCGCGCCGTTCTGCAGCCCAGCGGGCGGCGAGTTCAGCCCCGAGGCCGACGGCAGTCAGGTCCGCAGCGACTTCCTGACCTCGTATGGAACCGCCGAAGAATTGCAAGCCCTCTTCCTGGCTTATCCCGGTCTCGAAACCGGCGACGAGGAGGCGGTCATCTCTCACTTGGGCGACCACATGTTTGGGGTCCATGTCGATGTCGCCACGCGGGCACACGCCGCGTCCGGCCATCCGATTTACCGCTATCACTACCGTGCGGTGCAAGCCTCGCCGACTCAGACGGCAGGCGCGTTCCACGCCGCCGAGGTACTCAACGTCTTCGACACGACGTTCCCGCTGCTCACTCCCGCCGACGACAACCATCTGCTGTCGAAGGCCATGGGCGATCATTGGGTCGCGTTCGCTGCCACCGGATCACCCAACTTCCCCGGCCGCCCCACCTGGCCGATGTACGAGCCGGCCGACCCGCACCACATGGTGTTCAACCGGCCTCAATCCAACGTCGAAGCGTGCCTCGAACAAGAAGGCCTGGCGGTTATGCGCCGCCGAGTCTCACGCTTGGACCACGAGCTACGAGTCACAGCCCCGGCCACAGTTCAGCTCGCCGACGAGCCGGCACAGTTCGCCTAACGACTTCGCGCTCGCGCACCTTCGAGCTCGCCGACAGATTCGACTACCGTCACGTAGGTGACGGGTTCGGGAGCTCTGGTCATCACTGTCGACGGGACGGCGATGACCTTCAACGTTGACGAGACGATCACGATCGGGCGCGACGAAACAGCCACGGTCGTGATCGACAATGCCCATGTCAGCCGGGCACACGGCGAGCTGCGCCAGGAGCAGGGAATGTGGGTCTACCGCGACCTGCACAGCACTGGCGGAAGCACGATCGAAGGCCAACCAGTCAGCGCGGTTGTCATCAACCGGGATCTTGACTTGGCAATCGCTCCGCCGGGCGGGGCGACCTTGCGGCTCGAGCCCCAGCCCCGTGATCCCGCCGATCCACACGCCACGATCGCAGCGCCTGCCCACGCCACGCCGCTACGCACCGAGAGCGGCGAGAAGGCCATCACCATCGGCCGCGACGACAGTAACGACATCGTCGTGAACGATCTGATGGTCTCGCGCAACCATGCCATTGTTCGCCACACCAGCGATGGCATGATCGTCGACGACCTAACCAGCCGCAATGGCACCTTCGTAAATGGCCAGCGCATTCGATCGGCGGCAATCGACGACGACGATGTGATCGCCGTTGGCCGAAGCCGCTTCAGACTCGTGGGCGACCACCTTGTACGCACCGACGACGGCGGCACGATCACCTTTGGCGCAACCGGGGTGTCGTACGAAGTCGGCGACGGCCTTCGCCTGGTCGACGATGTCAGCTTCGAGCTGCCGGAACGATCACTCATGGCCATCGTGGGCCCGTCCGGTGCTGGCAAGTCGAGCTTGCTCGGGGTGCTCAGCGGGCTTCGAGATCCCGCCGCCGGTCAGGTCTTGTACCAGGGGCGCGACCTGCATGTCGACGGCGAAGAACTCACCCGCCGCATTGGCTTCGTCCCTCAAGCGGACCTGTTGCACGACGGACTCACCGTCCGCGCCTCGCTGCGCTACACCGAACAGCTCCGTCTGTCGCCCGACGCCACCGATGCCGAACGCGACGAACGCATCGATGAAGTCCTGGCTCAGCTCGGCATGAGCCATCGAGCCGAAGCCCGCATCGACCGGCTGTCTGGTGGCGAACGCAAACGCGTCAACGTGGCTACTGAGCTACTCACCGAGCCGTCACTACTGCTGCTCGATGAACCGGCATCGGGGCTCGACGCCGGTCTCGAACGCACGCTCATGCGACTGTTACGCAGCCTGGCTGATGCCGGCCGCACCATCATTGTGGTGACCCACTCGCTCGACAGTCTTGACCTCTGCGATCGCTTGTTGGTGTTGGCCCCCGGTGGTGTCCCCGCCTACATGGGTCATCCGGCGGGCGTCGCTGATCGCTTCGGCCACAGCGACCTGGTCGAGACGTTCAACGACTTGGCCACCGTCGACGCGGACTGGCGCGATCCGCGTATCGCCCCGGCCGATGCAGCTCACCATCGGCCCCAGGTATCGCCCGCCTCCACCGCGCCCGCGATCGAGGCTGGACGCGGACCACGCCGTGCGGTCCGAGAATGGTTCGCCCAGGTCGGAGCGCTTAGTCACCGGTTCATCTCGGTGCTGGCGTCAGACAAGCGCAACCTCATGTTGCTGCTCGCACAGGCTCCGATCCTGGGTGTGCTCATGCTGATCGCCATGCCGACCAACGAACTGTCGATGCCCGCCCCCACCCAGATCCGTTTCGTGTCCACGGCTGGCCTGGTGCTGTTCGTGGTGCTCTTGGGCTCGACCTGGCTTGGCGCCAACAACGCCATTCGCGAGATCGCCAACGAACGAGCGCTGTTCTTACGCGAGCGAGCCGCCGGCTTGTCGTCGACTGCCTACGTCACATCGAAGGCGCTCGTGCTGGGAGTCTTCACCGCACTTCAGTCCGCGGTGTTGCTCCTGATCGCGATCGCTGCCCAACAGGGACCTGTCGACGCCGTGGTGCTTGGGAATGCCTACGTGGAACTCATAGTGGTCGTCGCGCTCGCCGGTGTTGCGTCGATGGCGCTGTCGCTACTGATCTCGGCGATCGTCGGCACCCCCGATCGGGCCACGACATTGCTGCCGATCGTGCTCATTCTGCAGTTCGTGTTGTCGGCTGGCGGGGTGTTGCCAGAGATTGTCGACAAGCCCGTGCTTCGTGAAATTTCGAACCTGTCGAGCTCCCAATGGGGCTTTGCCGGATCAGCGAGCACAGCAGACCTCAACCAGCTGCAGGCCTTCACCGACCAGCTTCGAGACCTACGCGAAGTCGATGCCGCCGATCCCGGGCCAGCACTCGCGGCACTTGCAGAACCAGTTGACCCGCCAGAACGATGGGCCCACACATCGTCGGCGTGGTTCACGGCGACCGGTGCGCTCGTGGTGCTCACCGCCGTGCCACTCGGGGCTGCGGTAGTCGTGTTGCGCCGCAAAGAACCGCTGCCATGATTGCCCACGTCACGAAGCTCGTTCTGCTTGTTTTCGGGCTTGTCGTGATCGCGGGGTGCGCAGGGGATGAACCGGCTCGCCAACCTCCCGGACTCGACCCCATTCACGGCACGGCGCTCACCACCGAGTGGGCAGAGATCGCCGCCGATCTCGGGGCGCCGCTCACCGACACGGCGGCAACACCATGTCACCGGGGCGAACCCAGCTGCCTCGCCGCAGTGGTAGCGGAAATGGAAGCACGCCTTGCTGTCCGCCCGTGTGCCCATACCTCGCCTTTTGCGTTCACCTACCTCGAGATGACCCGCGGTGTTGCCGACGAAGTCGCATCGTTCGACGACGCAGCACTCATTTCCATCGTCGACGCCCGGTTTGCTCAGCAGTACTTCGACGCATTCGATAATTGGCAGGCCGGCCGCACCGACCAGGTCCCTGCGGCATGGCAACTGGCCTTCGCCACCGCGGATCGACAGCAGTCATCGGCAGCTCTCGATCTCATTCTGGGCATGAACGCCCACATCAGTCGCGACCTGGCCTACATCGTCGCCACCGCGGTTGCGGGCGATCCCGGATTGAGAGAACAGCCCGACGACTATCTGCGGGTCAACGACGTGATCGCCGGAGTGAAGTCGCCCATGTTGGCGAATGCTGCCGACCGGTTCGATCCCAATCTGTTCCTGCTCGACACCGAGCTCACCGCACCAGGAGCTCCTGATCCGGTGGCGCTGATCAGCGACTGGCGGGCATTCTCGTTCGACCTCGGTCGTCGGCTAGCGGTTGCAGAAACCGCCTCAGAGAAAGACGCCGTAATCGCCGAGATCGAACGGACATCTATGGCGGCGGCCGCGGTACTGATCGCTGCCGAAAGCACCGACGGCACCGCCGACCTTGCCGGAGCAGTCGCAGGGCTGTCTCCCGGCGACGCGGTATTTCTTGATGCTGCGGGTCGACGAGAGTTCTGCGAGCGGAACCGCTAACGCAGTGGGGCTTTCTTGAAGAGACACAACTGTGTCTTGGCACTGGTGGCGTTCGGGGCGAGGTGTTCAAAACCCGCAGCTCGCAAACGGCTCTGGCCGACTACTGGCTGGCTGACCTATTTCTGGCTGGCTGCTAACGATCGGATGGTTCAGGCTCGGACTGCCTGGCGGTAACGCACGTCCAGAAGAGTTTCGGTCATCTCGGCATAGCTACGAACCAGCGCAGGATCATTCACCGCCGCCTCGAACTTGCCGACGAGAAGTTCCACCAGGCCCTCAGAACCAACTCGTGCTGGATCCAACGGGTGAGAGCGGAGATCGATGGTGGTGATGTTCGGTTGCATTGCGGCAGGTCTTTCGTAGGAGTGAAGTGCCTTCATCATGAGCTCCCCACCTCTGGGCAAGATTCCGAGATCCTCAAGTTCAGATCAATTTCCCCAATCCGGTTCACATGGTCGTAATGGCCTACAAAAACGCGGCCGAAAACGAGAGAAACAGCTACCGCGTCTCGTAGACAAGGCAACTGTTTCCTGATCGTTCTTGGCCGCCCGAGCTAGGTGTTCAACCCCGCTGCCCGGATACGGCCAACTGACTGGCGGCGTGGCTGACTGACCGCCACGTCGCTGATGCTTCGTTATGCCCGGACTACTTCACGGTGACGCACGTCGAGGAGTGTTTCGGTCATCGTGGCATAGCTGTTGACCAGCGCTATGTCGTTGATTGCTTCTTCGAACTTGCCAACCAGAAGTGCGGTAAGTCCTTGCGGACCGATTCGTGCTGGATCCAGTGGGTGGGGGCGGAAGTCGATGTAGGTGATGTTGGCTTGCATTGCAGCGGTCTTTCGTAGGAGTGAAGTGCCTTCATCATGAGCCCCCTACCTCTGGACCAGATCGTCGCAATCTCAAGATCAGCTCAACTTCCAGAATCACACATCGAGAAGTGTCGTCGTCATAGAGGAATAGTGACTTGCCAGCGCTGGATCATTCATGGCAGCTTCGAATTTGGTCACCAGCAGTGCCACGAGCCCCTCGGGACCAACACGTCGTGGATCGACTGGGTGAGGGCGGAGATCGACGATGGTGGTGTTTGTGGTCGTGCTCATTGCAGCGGTCTTTCGTGTGAGTGACGTGCCTCCATCATGAGCCCGTCACCTCTGGCCTAAATCGCACCTGACTCAAGATCACATCAACATCAGTACGTACCAGATACAACGTTTCCGGACCGCCTCCGTAGACTCATCGGGCGCTGCTTCAGAAGTCCGGTGAGAGCCCGGCACTGTCCCGCAACGGTAAAGCTTTGGAAACAAGGACGAGTCCGGTCGGAAGCTTGTGCGACTAGAACCATTACACCCTCGAGGAAGGGCTGGTTCGGGACCAGGTTTTTCCCTGCCCGACCAGCAGGAGAAACCCATGAAGATCCGCTTACTTATGTGCTTCGTTGCACTCTTTGCGCTTGTCGCCGCCAGCTGTGGCAGCGATGATTCCGTTGTCGAGGTGGCTGAAGAAGCCGTCGCCGACACACCGGCTGCCGACGAGGCTGCTGATGAGCCTGTCGATGAAGATGCCATGGAAGACGACGAAGCTATGGCCGACGACGCCATGGAAGACGAAGACCACAGTGACGACGACGCTATGGCCGACGAAGAAGCCATGGAAGATGACGCAGCCATGACTGACGACGCCATGGCCGACGGGCCCCAGCGCATCGTGTCGTTGAGCCCGACCGGCACCGAGATGTTGTTCGCCATCGGCGCGGGTGATCAGGTCATCGCCGTCGACTCGTTCTCGTACTTCCCCGAAGAAGCACCTGTTACCGACCTGTCAGCCTTTGAGCCAAACATCGAAGCCATCGCCGGATTCGAACCTGACCTCATTGTTGTGTCGAACCCGATCGAAGGCCTCGATGCCATCGGCGTCGACGTATTCGTGGCCCCGGCCGCTACCAACCTCGATGACATCTATGTCCAGATCGAACAGCTTGGTGCTGCGACCGGCAACGTCGGTGGCGCCGCCGAACTCGTGCTGCAAATGCAGACCGATATCGATGCTGTGCTCGCTGATATCCCCGACCGCGACGTTGCGCTCACCTACTACCACGAGCTCGACAACACGCTCTACAGCGTGACCTCAGGAACCTTCATTGGTTACGTCTACAGCCTGTTCGGCCTCGAGAATGTCGCCGATACCGCCGACGGCGCCGAGTTCGGTTACCCCCAGCTCAACGAAGAGTACGTAATCACTGCTGATCCCGACATCATCTTCCTGGCCGACACATTGTGCTGCGAGCAGACCGCCGAAACCATCGCCACCCGCCCGGGCTGGGATCAACTCAGTGCAGTCACCAGCGGCAACGTCGTCGAACTGAACGATGATGTCGTGAGCCGCTGGGGGCCACGCATCGTCGACTTCATCGCCGCCGTTGGCGCCGCGGTGAACGACATCGAAGTCGCTCCCGCGAGCTGATCACAACCCACGAGCACCAGGACGTCGCATGAACGCCACCCCAACGAGAGTCAGCATTCGCTGGCTGCTCGCGGGGGTGGCGTTTGTCATTGGCGCGTCGGTGCTCGCCTTGGTGGTCGGGCCAACATCCATCCCCATGCGGGGCACGCTGCTCGAAACCCTGAACCGGTTCACGCCGTTCACCATCAGCTCGGGGCTGACCGCCTCACAAGAGAGCATCGTCTGGAATTTGCGCCTACCGCGGGTGGCCCTGGGCGCGCTGGTTGGCGCGTCGCTTGCCACCGCCGGCAGCACCTATCAGGGCGTCTTTCGTAACCCGCTCGCCGGGCCCTACGTGCTCGGCGTGGCTGCAGGTGGCGGTCTTGGTGCAACGTTCGCCTTCATCAATGACTGGGGCGACGGAGCAGGCGCATTCGACGGCGTGCAACTCGGCGCGTTCCTGGGTGCGCTCGCGGCTGTTGGCTTGACCTGGGCAGTTGGCGTGGCCGGCGCTCAGGACCGTTCCACGACCTCGCTGATCCTGGCCGGTGTCGCGGTGTCCAGCTTCTTCACGGCATTGCAGACCTTCCTGCAACAACGCAACACCGAAGACATCCGCCAGATCTACACCTGGCTGCTTGGCGGCCTGAACACCAGTGGCTGGACCGAGACCTTGCAGCTACTGCCCGTGGCCGTGGTGCTCATTGCGCTGCTCTCTCTGTCTGGCCGGGCACTCGATGTCATGGCGGTTGGCGACGAGGAAGCAAGCATGCTCGGCCTGCCCGTGCCGCAGCTACGTGTCGGCTTGTTGGTAGCGGCATCGCTGCTCACCGCGGCATCAGTCGCCGTGAGTGGACTCATTGGTTTCGTCGGTTTGATAATCCCGCACGCAGTGCGCATGTTGTTCGGCGGAAGCTACCGCACGATCGTGCCACTCTCGATCTTCGCCGGCGCCGGCTTCATGGTTTTGTGCGACTTGGCAGCGCGCCCCCTGCTGACACCGGCGGAGATCCCCATCGGTGTGGTCACCGCTTTCTTTGGCGCGCCATTCTTCGTGTACAT
>JAULCF010429986.1:0-11499 GCA_032361265.1 Devaleraea mollis | reverse complement strand
AATCGTTGTGCTGCTTAAGCTACCACCTGTCGTTGTCCATACATACGTATATTGGTCACCTGTAGGGCTTACGCTAAATTCAGTTGTTGTGCCTAAACAAATCGTAGTATTCGTTGGATTAATAGAAGGCTCAAATCCATCAATGATAATGATAGTTTGATTAGCCGCAGTACTATTACCACAATTATCAGTTGCTGTCCAAGTTCTCACTAATGCCGTTCCACAACCGTCCGTTGTACTAGACGTTTCTGTTAAGACAATCTCTACATCTGCATCACAATTATCCGTTGCAGTTGGTGTTGCTGGGTCAGGAGTTGTTTCTCCTGCCGAACCGTCCACTGTAATATCTGCTGGAATACCCGTTAAAATTGGGTCAGTCGTATCATCTACATTAATGACTTGTGTTGCTTGTGTGCTATTGCCACAATCATCCGTTGCTGTCCAACTTCTGATAAGGATATAACTATCTTCACATCTACCTGCTTCTTGAATTTCATCAAACGCAATTTCTACGTCTGTATCACAATCATCTGTAACTGTTGGCGTCGCTGGCGCAGGAATCGCATCACATTCTACTGTTTCATCAGCAGGAACATTTGCGAAGACTGGTTCGCTGATATCGCTAACATTGATTACTTGTTGTACAGTTGTGCTATTCCCACAATTATCGGTTGCCGTATAAGTTCTAGTAATTACAAAACCACAATCTGCTTCTGTTCTTACATCTTCTATAGTAACTTCTACATCCGTATCACAGTTATCAGTTGCTGTTATTGCATCCGCTGTTGGTAAATCTTCGTTGCAATTTACCGTAACGTCTGCTGGCGTTTCTGCCAAGACTGGGTCTTGCGTATCACTCACTATAATTACTTGTGTGCCTTGTGTTGTATTTCCACAAGCATCAGTTGCCGTCCAAGTTCTAGTTAAAGCATAATTATCTGCACAATTATCATCTGCTCTAGTTTCTTCTAAAGTAATGATTGGTGATGCATCACAATTATCTGTAACTGTTGGTTGTGCAGCGGCTGGTACTTGGTCACATTCTACCGTTTCATCCGAAGGAATACCTGCTAAGACTGGTGCTTCATTATCAACGATAGATACTCTTTGTGTACCCATTGCTGTGTTACCACAATTATCTGTCGCAATCCATGTTCTAATAATCACTACATCGGTTGCAGGTCCCAATTCTACTACTCCATGATCTTTAAAACATAAACCACCTTCATCTGCGATGATTATGACATATGATTTTGCAGAGGCCAAACCTGTAAATAATGGATCTGATTGAAACGTTACGCCATCATCAATAGAATATTTAAGTGGTGGACCACCTGCTGGATTAGCATAAATTGTAATTGTACCGCCTACTAAGCCACATTCACTAGGATTAACGGTAACAATAGAATCTAATTGATCACAGGTATTATTTCCAACTTGTGACATGATGCAATTAGCAGAAGGACCATATGTCCCAGAAAAAGCATTTCCGAATCCAGCTCCAAAAACGGTAATTAAATTTCCGATATTGGCATTTTCGCTATTAGGTGGAAAAAATAAATCGTCTTCAGTAATGAAATCTAAAGTGCCTGTACATTCTCCTATGTTTTCAAAAGAAAACAGTTCTGTTTCTTCATTTGCAACATAAGTAATTTTATCCTTACCTCCACTTAATTCAAAGGCGATATAATCGGATTCTGGGTTTTCGGATGGAGCAATATGGGTACTTGATACCGTCCAATTTCCATTGATGCTATTCACATCACTACTTGGCTTGAAACCACCTGTAGGCACTGTAAATCCTACTTGCATAGAGCTGGTAAAATTTGTCGGAGCAGGAAAAGATGCGTCTGGTCGTACTTTTACCATGTAGGTAATATTGTCTTCCATCAGCTCTACTGTAAAGAAGAACTGCCCATAGACTGCCGTCTGTAGGACCATAAATTGGATAATGAGTAAAAAGAAAAGTTTTCTCATGATTTTAGCTTTAAAGCGTTTCGACTAAAATCATTTGAAAAGAGAGAATTAATAGTAGATATGTAATGGATAAATCCATTAACGAAAAAAATAATAGGCCAATTTCAAGTATTTCAACTTAAATGGGTACTATTATTACAACAAAAGGAAAATAGTATAAAATTTGAGAACTACTTATTTGATTGTCAAAAATAACGCCAAAAAATAATAACATATTCTTTATTGTTATTTGTAGGTGTCTAGTTCTATATGGGAATTAAATTTTTAATTAAAATAATATTTTTTTAAATATTTAATAAATTGAAAACTAGTGTGATAAATCTTTGGAGTTGCCTTGATAACTTTTTTTATTAAAAAATTCTTTTTTAGAAGAAAAAAATGTATGAATATAATAAACATTAACTTTTTGAAAAAAAAAGAGAAAAATATAAGATGGCATGAATTTTGGTCTTTTTTACTTGTTATAAACGTCCTCCCTTTTCAACTCCCCCTTATTTAAGATGCTCCCCACTTTATGTTTTAAAACACAAACACCTAACTAACAGCTTATGAACAGGGTTATTTCCCAACACTCAAGAATGCACACTTTCCCTTTATACGCATACTGCTACCTTGGAGTAAAGAAAACTACTGTTTATTCTTTATTTGTTTTCAGCGTTAGTTCCCTTTATTATATTTTTAGAATTAATATTGTCGAGCCACTGGTTCGTTTAATATATAAAATACAGATTGAGATACATTTAAAAACGAACACTTTTCGACTAATTTCTTTCTGAATTAAGTTCCTCCCAACCTACATTTTCAAATCCCCCTTTTGAAATTATACGCTATTTTAGATGCTAAATAACTGAACTGCGAATGAATGTAAAGTACTTTAAGTTATTGATAATTAGTTATTTAAATGTAAAATTATTAATGTGTTTATTTTAATAGCGTTTTTTATCTTAGAAATAATCATTTGAAAAGATGATCAAATTAATTAAGTAGATAGCCAAATTGTAGAAAACAAAGTTTGAGAACTTTTAACACTTTCTAACGAAAGTTATTTTAAAGAATTAGATAAACAAAAAAAACTAACTGTGCGAGACATTTTGTAGAGAGAATATTCAACGTTTCCTCCTTATTTTCTTTCCTAATATCTTATTATTTTTCAACGACTTTTAGTAGTCTACTACTACGTTTTAAAAGAAAGTAGTTAGAATTTTAAAGCCCCTTTTTCGATTATTTTACCTCGGTAAGCTGGCAAATTACTTTTGTAAGCCCTGCTTCTGCTATGCCTAACTTCGAAAAATGTTTAAAAAAAATGAACCACTTATTAATTTATAAAAGCAAAAAAAAGTCGCTGATGAAAAAACATTTTCATACCTACAAAAAAATAATTGGCTTATTGCCACTACTCCTATTGGGGTTTATTGCAACGCTGCAAGGGCAAGCAGAGAACCAATTTGAATTTAAACTCCAATATATGGAGGAAGGAAATGATTCTCTTTGGGGAGTCTATGTTCGACCAGTAGCTGGTTTCGAGATAGGGAAAAACGATGCGGTAGTTGGTTCTGGACAAGTTACCATCTTGATGAGAAATAATGGATTAGATTCTATTCATAATATCCAGAGTGTTGGTGGTACGTGGAATAGTTTCTATGATGTGGTCAAAGGGCCAACTGAAGCAACTGGAATTTCCTATCTATTTATCGGACTTTCTGATGGAGATGGAATTAATCTAGAAGACGGAGAAGAAACACTCCTATTAACTTTCCAAGTACCTGGAGATTGTCCAGATACGCTAGGATTGATTGATAATGCACTAGATCCTTTTAACAAACCTATCTATGACGAAACAGGTAATAATTCAGTTGGGAACAATCCCGGTATGGATTTATCGACCTTTAATTCTAGTGAAGGACGAGTCTATAATTGGAGAGGTAATTATAACACACAAGCCTTTAGTTGTGGTGATTGTGATTTTGATGGTATTGCGGATGGTATAGAGGATTCCAATGGAGATGGTATGTATTCTCCAAGTGATTCTTCTGAAATTTGTAATATATGTGATCCTTTAGGAGTTGGAAATTATAGAGCAACTTTATTAGGTGGAGATACAATGACTTTATGTGGTAGACCTGGAGAAGATTCTGTTGCCTTAATGGTAGAACTTACTGGTGGTTGGTCACCTTTTGTTATTACTTTAGAAGAAACAGAAAATATATCTGGTAATACAAAAACAATAACTTTTACAGATTATGAAGTGGGAGATAGAGTGTATGTAGCACCTTCAGCTACTTCTACTTATAAAATGACAAATATTACGGATAGTCCTCCTCAACCAAACGCTCAAGATTCACTTTTTTGTACAATTAGTGTAGATAGTTTATTTGAAACGGTTGAGATTGTAGTAGAAGGTCCTTTAACTTTTGATAATGGGACAGATGCTCATCCAGCAGACTTTACAGCATGTAATTTAGATACCTTATTTTTTGATGTAGATGCGATGAATGGTGGTGATGGAGTAATTTTGTATCAATGGCAGGTGAGTCCTGATTCTACTAATGTTAATTTATGGAGAGATATAGAAAACGGTACACCTTATGCTTTTGCGACTACAGATTCTTTAGTTATTAGTAACCCACTTGGATTAGATGGGAACTTTTATCGGGCGAAAGTTTATACGCCTTTTTGTGATACGCTCTATTCTTATGCGGCTGAGTTAGGCGTTGATGGACCCTTTATTGTGGATGTAGAAGCAGTCGATCAATCTCTTTGTGCATTAGAAGATGAAATTTATTTCTTTACGGAAACTTCGGTTGGTCAAGGAAACTTTAATCGAAGATGGCAAGTAAGTCAGGATACGGGAAAAACGTGGTTAGATGTAAGTGCAATACCTAATCCTGCTGGGACTACTCATAGGGAAACTACTTCCGATGTGGCAGGAGGCCCTGATATCGAACGAATTTATTATGATACCTTATATATTACGAATCCTTTAGCGATTATGAACCAATGGCAATATCGTGTTGCTGCAGTTGGTGATAATATCAATGCCTGTACGGAACTCTATACAGACGAGGCTACATTGACTGTCGAAGGAGAAATCAATATAACAGTTGAACCTGTGGATGTAGCAGTTTGCTCAGACACTGTCGCCTGTTTTGGTGTAACAACAACGAATGCTGCTAATCAAGGCGAAACTCAATACCAATGGTATGTTTTAGAAAGAGGAATGACGGACATTCCTAGTAATTGGGCAGTAGTTGCTAATGATGGTACTTACTCAGGTACTCGAACGGATACTTTATGTGTAACCAATGTAATTGGTCGAGATAGTTTCCAGTATCGAGTTGAGATACAAACGACAGAATGTGCCATTAAATCTTCTGCATCTGCTACTTTAAGTGTAGATGGACCTATTGCTTTTGAGGTGAATGCTATTGATGTAACAGTTTGTGCTGATGAAGATCCTAATATTTTTGCTTTTAGAACTTTGATGGGACAAGGTGTTTTAAATAGAAGATGGCAAGTGAATCGAGATGATGGAAATGATTGGGTAGATTTGACGATAGTTGATACTTTCTCTGTCGGTATTGATTCAGTGACAACAGGCTTGCCTCCTGGTTTTGAGAAAGCTTACTTAGATACTTTATATATCGATACTGCTGCTTTTTATATGGATCAATGGGAATTTAGATTAGCGGCTATTGGTGCTAATAGCAGTAACTGTTCAGATGCTTATTCTGATGAAGCTACCTTAACTGTTGAAGGAAGTTTATCTGTAGATGTACAACCAGTAGATGTACAAATTTGTTCAGATACAACTGCTTGTTTTGGGGTAACCATCGGAAGTGAATCAACTTCTGGGATTATTCAATATCAGTGGTTTGTATTAGAAAGAGGAGATGCGGATATTGATGCGAATTGGACACCTTTAACCAATGATGGTACTTATTCTGGTGTTCGAGCAGATACTTTATGTGTAACGAATGTAATTGGACGAGATAGTTTTGCTTATCGAGTAGAAGTTCAAACAGGTCTTTGTGCTATTATTACTTCTGATGAAGCGCTCTTAAGAATTGATGGTCCGATTTCTTTCAATTTAAATGCGGAAGATGTAACAGTTTGTGCGAAAGAAGATCCAAATTTCTTTGCTTATAAAACTTTAATGGGGCAAGGATTACTAGATAGAAGATGGCAAGTAAGTAGAGATACTGGAAACACTTGGGAAGATGTAACTTATCCTGTTGATAGTGTTTATACTGCCGCAGCAGATTCTTCTACTGCCGCTGTAGATTTGCTACCTGGTTTTGAAAAAGCTTATTTTGATACACTATATATTGATACGGCTGTTTATTATATGAATAAATGGCAATATCGTTTGGCTGCAATTGGTCAAAATAGTAATAATTGTTCAGATAGTTATGCTAGAGAAGCTACGCTAACGGTAGAAGGACAAATTTCTATCACACCTGGTTTTCAACCAATGGACGTTGCACTTTGTTCAGATACTGCCGCTTGTTTTGGGGTACAAATTATCAATGAAGCCAACGAAGGGATTGTTCAATATCAATGGGAAAAACTAGATAAAGGAGAAGATGGAACTATTGATGGTAATTGGGAAGCGCTTTCTTCTAGTGATGGTCGATATGCTGGTGTTCGTTCAGATACGATGTGTGTGTTATTTATTGCAGGACAAGACAGTACTCGATATAGAGTTAGAATTAATACAGGTCTTTGTGGAGACGTACTTTCAGAAGAGGCTTTACTAAATGTAGATGGGCCGATTGAACATATTGTCAACCCACAAGATGAAACGATTTGTGCCGTAGAAGATGAAATTTATTTTACTTCTGCTACTTCAATAGGACAAGGTGAAATGCTGACTCGTTGGGAAATCAGTGTAGATACAGGCAAGACATGGAATCCTGTTGATTTACTTTCAGCCATGACTATTTATAGCGAAGGTAGAGGTATAGAAGAAGATCCCTCAACTGGAGATGTGGCAGATAGTATTTATTATGACACCTTATATCTTAGTGGGGTAGTCAATACAATGGATCATTTCCACTACAGAAATGTAGCGAGTGGTATTACAGGTAACGGTTGTAATGACGTGCCTTCTGAAGCAGCTGTTTTAACAGTAGAAGGATTGATTGAAATTGCAATGGATCCAATAGATGTAAATATTTGTTCTGATACGGCTGCTTGTTTTGGTGTGACGGTGTCTAATGAAACGTTGCAAGGAAACATTCAATATCAATGGCAAGCTCAACCTCCCGGAACTACTGACTGGGTAACGTTGACTTCTTCTGATGGTCGATATGGTGGTGTTAGATCAGATACGCTTTGTGTGAATAATGTAGCTGGTTTAGATAGTTTTGCTTACCGAGTTTACATTTTTACCGATAAATGTGCGAATGTTTATTCTGACTCAGCTGTTTTGAGTGTCTCTGGCCCAATTGACTTTGAGGTACAGCCACAAGATGTCGCAGTTTGTGCAGCAGAAGATGAAACTTTCTTTAGTGCAAAAACAACGATTGGCGAAGGTGGATTGACGCTTAGATGGCAAGTGAATAAAGGAGCAATTTGGGAGGATGTAGACTTAGTTGTAGATGCGGCAATTTATAACAGAAATACTTCAAAAGAAGCTAATATTCTGGCATCTATTGATAGTACCTATTACGATACTTTATTTTTGAATGCTGTGGCTACAGCAGGTATGGATCAATGGGAATATCGAATTGTTGCGAATGGTTTGAATGGAGCTAGTTGTCAAGATATTCCATCAGATGCTGCAATCTTAACGGTTAATGGACCATTAAATGTGGACACAGACCCTAGAGATACGACTGTTTGTTCAGGACAACCTGCACTTTTTATAGTAAGAACGAGTAATGATGCTTCTGGAGAAATCAGATACCAATGGCAAAAACAATTAACCGATGGTAGCTGGTTTGATTTAGTTGTTAATGATACTTATAATGGTGTTAGAGATAGTATCTTGAGTATTAGTGATGTAGCGAAAGTAATTTCAGGACAAGGGGATGTCGATAGTGCCTTTTATAGAGTAGCTATCTTTACGGATGAATGTGATAGAGTAGTTTCGGCAGAAGCAGAATTAAGAGTAGAAGGGCCTTTTGAATTTGATACAGCAGCAGATAGTCCACATGATACCGTTGTTTGTGCAGGGGAACCAATTGTTTTCCGTGCCAATCCAAGAAATGATGGTTTTGGAGAAATGCTTTATGAATGGAAAGTATCCATTGATGGAACTAATTTTGGTTCTATACCAGGTCTTGTTGGCTACATGGGAGGGTATACTGGAGAAAACAGTACCGTATTAACATTAACGCCTACTGTAGCGGATCACTATCTATTAGATAGTTCGTTCTTTAGGTTAGATATAACCTCTGCAGCGTGTGCGGATGTAACAAGTTCGTTAAGAGCTTTACTAAGAGTAGATGGAGATTTAATCTTTGACTTACAACCTCGAGATACAACTAACTGTGCTGACAAAGGGGTGATTTTCTATTCAAACGTGACCAATAACGGGTACACAGGTCAAGATGGTATCCGATACCAATGGCAAGAATTAGAACATAATGGCTCAGGTGTTTGGCAAGATGTTATAAATGAAGGCGTTTATAATGGTGCTTCTACCGATACTTTAAGTATTGATATTACTACGGCTTTAGACTCTAATCAGTATAGAATGATTACTTGGAGTTCGGTTTGTAATCAAGATACTTCGGATGCAGCTTACCTTATAGAAGAGGGATCTGCTGGATTTACAGATCATCCAGAAGATGTGATTATTTGTTCTGGTGAAATGACTTCTTTTTCTGCTAGAATGGTGAATTCTACAGGACAAGGAGATAATTTCTTAAACTGGCAAATTAGTACGAATAACGGAATTACTTGGAGAAATATTGATCCGATGACTGAGGGACCATTATTCACAGTAATGAATGTAGGCCCAACTGCCACTGGAGATTCTACTGCTACAGAGAGTTCTACGACTTTAAATGTTGATGATGTTGAAGGAATGCAAGGGTATCGTTTCCGAGCTGCAGTGACTAGTACTTATTGTGATACGGTCTTTTCTCAATTAGCTAAGCTAACGGTAGAAGGACCATTTAGTGCAACCTTAACAGGACCTGCAACAGTTTGTGCAAATATTGGGGTAGATATAGAAGCAAATGTCGTAAATGAAGGAGCGGGACTTCCTGTATTGACTTGGCAATGGAAAGCGCCTAGTGATGCTGGATTCTCGGATATTTCTACTACTTGGGATATCTTTAATGGAGAAGAATCTAATGGGATTGGCTTAAAAGTGTTGAGAATTGATTCTGTCTTAAATGAAAATTCACGAGAGAACTTACCAGCAGGTGTAGATACTTTCTACAACTTTGACCAATATCAGTTTCGTATATCTATCGTTTCGGATACTTGTGAAGTGGCTGTTTTTTCTGATACCTTTTTACTAAACGTAGTTGCAGATACTATTGGTGGTTGTGATTGGGATTTAGATGGTATGACTAACACGGTTGATTTAGATGATGATAATGATGGCTTAACAGATAGTGTAGAACATTACATTACCACTTACGCTGGTTCTGAACCACAAGATTCTGTTGCACAGTTTGATACAGATACAGATAACAACTCTGTTACGGATAATGAAGAAGATGCAGATGAAGATACAATTAGTAATGGAGAAGAAGTGGATGATGATGATGGTGACGGACTTTCAGATGGAGTAGATTCATTGACTGGTGTATTTACAGGTTTCCCTGCGATGCCAGATCCATCAGATGAAGATCCAGATGATATTTTCAATGGTGATCCATTAGATCCTTGTGATCCTATTCTGAGCCCAAGTTGTATTGGTGTCGTACTTGATATTAATGTTAAATTGATGGGGGCAATGCCTGGCTTAGGATTTGATGAGACAGATGCTGTTTTGATGGATGATGATTTAAGGAAGAAAAAATTATTACCAAGAGTTTCTCCTTATGAAGATTTCTTTATACTTGATTCTTTAAATACGGTAGTACCTGCTTTTGTCCATGTGAAGAGAGATAGTGTTTTAGAACAAATTCCTGTGGATGATAGTTTAGCGGTCTTTGGCGATATGGGCTTTTTGAACGATAAATCAGATAATGCCGTAGTAGATTGGGTTTTTGTAGAAATACGAGATGGGTCTAAATTGGATAGTATCGTAACAACTAGAGCTGCTTTATTACAAAGAGATGGAGATGTTAGAGATCATAGAAGATTTCCAGACGACCCTACTAGAAAACATGATGCAGATGGCTATGCTTATTTGAGCTTTGATAGTACGCTTGCTGGTGATTATTATGTGTCTGTTAGACATAGAAATCACTTAGGTGCTATGACGAATAATGCAGGTTTATTCTCACCAATTGTAACAAGAGTAGATTTCTCTGATAAAGACTTTAATGCTTTAGGTATTCACTCTGAAAGAATGAATGGAGATAGTACAGAGCAGTATTTATGGGCAGGTGATGTTACTTCTGATAGAAAAATTATCTATCAAGGTCCTGGTAATGATGTGGATGAAATGTTCTTCCGTGTAGTTGCTGATCCGGGAAATGTTAGTTCTCTTGATAACTACATTGTACCTGGTTATTACCGTACAGATTTTGATTTAAATGGAAATAGTATTTTCCAAGGACCTAATAACGATAGACAGTTATTGATTTTCCGAAGTATACTACAATTTCCTGATAACCAGGTTAAAAAGCTGGCGAATTACGTGATATTAGAACAACTTCCCTAACTAGAATTTTAGCGATGAGTATCGGATACTTTGGTTATCCGATACTTATCTGCTATTGAATAATGAAGATTCATTAGCGTCAATTATTTATTCCCTTTTTGAGATGAATGTATCTCAGCTCGAAAAAATAACCTAATAACCTTTTAAATTATTCATCGACTTCAACAAATAAAATTTTGTTAGGAAGTAGGCGGATTTTGATAATTGACAATTAAAGATAATTATCAAAATTAGTGAAACACTAAGAATTTTTTTGAGAGGTAAATGTTTTAAAAATGCAAATTAATAAACTACTATTGAGAAGCTGCTTATTATTAGTCGGGCTGTTTTTTTACACCCTGTCTAGTTTTGCGCAAATAGAATTTACGCTGCAATTGGAGGCGGATGGTCTAACCTATACGGTTTATGCTAAGCCACCTGATGGTTCTATTATTTCCACTAATACCATTACGGGTACAGGACAGGTTACCCTTGTTGTACCAACTGAATTTCAGTTAATTGATTTTCAGAACCTTGGAGGGGATTGGGATGGTGGAAGTACTAGGGTTATTCAACCGATCGAAGATCCAGAACACGATTATATTTCTTTTGGGCTACTCGGAGATAGAAGCCCAAAAGCAATTTACGCAGGAGGACAAGAAACGGCCTTGTTTTCGTTTAAAAGTGATGGTGGCTGTGTGGGTTTATTGCGTTTAATTGATAACCGAACAGATGTTTTTGCTCAAATACCA
>JAULCF010428875.1:0-11499 GCA_032361265.1 Devaleraea mollis | reverse complement strand
CCTCTTCATCGCCCTGATTTCGCTGCTTTTTTTTCGAAACAGCTGGTATTTTCAAACGGCTTTGTTTTCCAGACCTGTTAAAACTGTTCAATTTTCCCGTAGTAGAAGCAAAAAACTAAAAACAGCTGCAGCTGTTTTAAAAAAGTTACATGTAACTTTTTTTGACTATGAACCCAAAATGTGTGAATCTAACTACGGGGCGCCACATATTTACATGCTGCGCAGAACAATCGTTCAGCTCAAATATCGTGTACTTAAGTATGCACGATGGTGTGCTTCTTCCCAAGCGCCGATCGGTGATACGCATCCATGAGGAATTGAAGAAATGTAAAGGAAAACGTCCAGTAGTAACTTCGAAGATGCAATTAATGGACAAGCTCAGAGGTTTTAGTGTAAAATGCTGTTCGATCTCAAAGCCATCGGCAGTCTTAGCGCTGAGATATAATTGTTCAGCTCAAAGCTCGCGTACACAAGGTTTATCTAGGACAAAAATATCCTCCAGTTCGTCATCGTCGCGCGAGCTGCAAAGGCCTTGAGCTAGGTAAAGAGAACGAAAGTGGAAAAGATATTAAAAGTGACCATCGGACAGGGAGGATGCTCCAACTCCAGCGATAGCGTCTGGAAAGAATTGGAAGCAACTCCAGCAGCAGCAACAGAAGAGAAAACAAATAAAAAACGAGAGAGGGACAGGGCCCAGCAGAAACGTAGGAAGGCGCACTAGAGCACCTGGTTATCAGCCCTCAACGACGTCCACAGCATCTAGAGTGCTTATATAGACGCGGTCTAAAAACGGCAGTAAGAAGTGAACTCCACTTGCAGGATGCGGTCACAATGTATGACCCGACAGCATGTCGAAATATTAGACGATGTTAGCAGGTTGTAGTAAAAAAAAGGAAGTGGTTTTTAAATAGCATCTTCTCTCCAAAACAGTTGCCCCGGCACGGCCTCGTGTGCTCGCGTGATCTACGACGTCCGCCACGACGCACATGATGCGTCCATTTTTCCTCAGTCTTCCCTGTCGGTAAAGTAGCGACGGCCTTTTGGCACGCCTCGCAATGCGCATTTATTCTTTGTGCACAAGCTCGTCAGAGTCTGCACCGCATCATCTATGACTTCCGCCTAACTGATGCAACACCTATCGCACATCCTGCTGCCGAGAAAGTCGGCAACGACGTAGAGAAGGTACTAACGGTACCCAGTACTGGGTACCGAGGCTCGTCTTGTTCGCTCACTCAGAGCGTATTGCCCAGTGCCCAGTTTTCTACGTCCGGGGCTACTTGTAGTCATGAAGGAGTGGGAGGAAGAGTTATACAAAGGAGGAGGAAGCGGTCACACCATATATTTTCGCCGTGGAGAGAAAAAACGAAGTCTTTTTAATCTATGCATTTTCAATAGCATCCTCATTATACCAGGGCTCGCCGGAACCTTCCAACTCATCTTCCGCACTTGCTTCAGCTTCCTGTTGTAGTGATACCTCAGGGCTTGATGTTGGGTACTTGTCGGTGCTTTCGTAGTCATGCACGTAATACTGGCTGTCTTCATGCTGTCCTCCAGGAAGAGGAGGATACTGGTTTTCGTCGTGATGCATATCTCTTCCGTGGTTGCTATATCCCCCGTTCTGGTCGCCATAGTGATCCCCGTAGTGTATGCCTCCATTTCCGTGACTCCCGTTCCCGCCGACATTGCAATCATCGGAATAGTAATACTCGTACTCATCTTCAGGAGACGGGATCACATTTTCGTAGTCTACGTCAGGTACTGGGCTCGCCATCTCCTCCATTGTCGCTGCTCTGAGAGCTGTGGCATAAATTCCGGCCGCAGATAGAGCTTCAACGGCTGCGGTCGCTTCCGCAATATTCAAGAAAGTGGCTTGACCCTCTAGAACGACAGACCCACTGGTTATGTTAGTAGTGAAGCAGTCGATCGTCGACGAAAGCAAGCCGCAGGCTGATCTTCTAAAGAAGTCGATATCGTCTTGCGATACAGTTTTGGGGGAGACATCGCAGTTCGGGTTGGTAATGTTGAGTGAAAATGAAATAACCGCGTTCGAAAGATCAGCAAGGGAATCTGGTAACTCGTCAACGCTTCCCAAATTCTCGGTAGAAGCGATCGAGCATGCGAAGTCGGGGTCGAAGGAAATGGAGCCAGCAGAGAAAAATGGCACTTCAGGTGACGGATTCTCCATCTCCGTCTCTGGCGATGGGCTCTCCATCTCCATTTCTGGCGACGGGCTCTCCGTCTCCATCACCATCTCCATCTCAGGCGACGATTCCATCATCTCATCGTCCTCAGAAGCGTCGCCAACTGCTTTGATAATGAAGGCTGAAAATCCTGCGGCATTGAGCGTATCAGCTGCTTGAATCGCTGCATCATCATTCAAGAAAGTAGCTTGACCACTCAGAACTGCGGACCCACTAGTTATGTTTGTAATGAAACAGTCGATTGCTCCCGACAGCTTAGCGCAGGCGGAAGTTCTAAAGAATTCGACATCTCCTTGGGATAAAGTTGTGGGAGAAGCATCGCAATTTGGGTTTGTAATCTCGAGTGAAAATGAAATAACTGCCATCGATAGATCGGTACTGGAATCTGATATCGCGTCAGCGCTACTCAAAGTCTCTGCGGGGTCGATCTCGCAAGCAAAGTCGGGGTCGAAAGCAATAGAGCCAGCAGAGAATGACGAATAACCGACCAATGTTGTCATGTCGCCTTTCGCGGTACTTATTGTGGGCAATTTCGTTCCAGCTTCGCTGCTCGGCGGGACTGCCGTAGAATATGAGGCACTTGTAGTGACTGGCGTAGTGGTCTCTACGTCGGGCGTTACTTCCTCAGTTGTAGGAAAAACTGTTACAGTGGTCTCTGAGACGCTTCGGACAGTTGTCGTGTAGACTTTCTTGGTGGTTGTCGCTGGCATTTTTTCCGTCTCAGTGATAAGCGCGACTGTTGTAATTGTCTCTAAGGCGCTAGTAGAAGTTTGCATAGGAGTTGTTTCAATTCGATCGGTCCTGCTAACAGAGACAGCCTCGGTCTCGGTGCTCTGCGATTCTGTTTCTGTCGTCTGCATAGCGCTGGTTGGGGAGGGAATGGTCGAGGTATCAACTTGATCAGTGGTGCTAACAGTGACAGCCTCGGTCTCGGTACTCTGTGAGTCTGTTTCTGTCGTCTGCATTGCGCTGGTTGGGGAGGGAATGGTCGAGGTATCAACTTGATCAGTGGTGCTAACAGTGACAGCCTCGGTCTCGGTACTCTGTGAGTCTGTTTCTGTCGCCTGCACAGCGCTGGTGGATGAAGGCATGGTTGTAGTATCGATAGTATCTGTGCTGATTGAGGAAACTGCTGCAGTCGGGCTAGACGTCGTGTCATCTTGATCGTTGGTATTCACGAGCATCGTCGTTGTTTCGGTGATAGGTGCTGCCTTTGAACCGCCTTCGGCCTCGGGAGCGGTGCAAGTGGCAGGACCGTTAAGCACTGTGGAGGTATCAGGAACAATAAAATTGGTTCCGGGCTCTCCATTCGCGCAGGGCGCAAACCGAACGTTAGAACCGTCGTCAATTGCAAAACGAGCTGCGCATTGTGTTGCTAAAGCTATGGGTTCAAGATTTTCGCACGATGATCCCGACGTTGAGGTTGGCTCAATTGACTCTTTCGACCACAGTCGAATGTAGTTGTCGCCGAACAGGCGCATACATCCTGCACCTTGGCTGCACAAAAGAGTCTGCTTTGCCTGGACAAATCTAGATATACAGCACGACGGAGGGCACTTCTCCGGAGGGAGAAGCAAGCAGCTGCTGCAAGAAGTAACAATCGAGCTCATTGCTTGCAAGCCGTCTCGAAAATCAGGAATGCAGTCAGGTAGAACTTTTTCAAGAATGGAATCCGGGGAACCCTGTCGGGAATCAACTTCCGGTTTCAAAGAGACCTGCTCCTCATACGGAATTATATCCAGTGTCTGCTTATGGACCGTTTGTGCCAACTTGATTGCAGCTCGCACTTCTTTTCCATGCCGGTGTTCACGGTGGAGAGGCCCTGCAAGAACGAGGTGGCTAGTTGATAAGCATGCGAGTAACCAACATAGAAGTATCTTGTTACGAGCAGTCATCATCTTAGTCAGGAGGAACGTTAGGAAAAAAAACAATCCTTCAGGTCCACGTAGCCGTCGAATGTCAAAATAAAGACGTCGACGAGTTCAGGCTGCCGAAAAGTTGTCGTGGGACGCTTAACTCATTTATACCTCTGAGTGGAGATACCGAGCTTAATTTCTTTGACTACAAATGTATAACATCGATGTTCGAAAGATCTTTCCTTTTTCGTTTAACATAAGCGATGATAAACTGCTATCAGTTTGCAATTTTAATTGATTATTAAAATTATTACATGAATTAGATTAACTCGGTTTCGATCAGCCAAATCATTTATAGCGCAGTGCGTGTTGTGTCTGTGTTTAATAATGATAGATCGCAGCTTGCTAGCTGGCAGGGTTTTCTCCCATCTGGAAAGATGCGCTCTACCGGTAATGGCCATTAACATTCTTCAATTTTGTCGACACAACATGCACTGCAATTTTAATTATTAGGCAAATCGAATTCACATCATTTTCCCGATCAGTCTAAATACTCGAGGAAGTTTGTTTCTTCGAAGTATAACACTTTCGAACATGTCTGATAAATAATGAAACATAATTTCTTGTAGTAGAGACCCATAACTTCGAAAGTATTTGTTCGTCAAAGACTTGTGCCTCTGCTATTGCATTTCTGCCTTGCTGGAGTATGTAAATGATGCGCGGCTTGCGTAAGAAACCTATCGTTCTCTCACGCTGGCCGCGCAGATTATCTTTATCGTTTCTCACACGAAAGTCGTGCGGATCTTTCGTCGTCCAAAATGGCTCAAAAAGCGGGGAGCTTACTTTATTGACGATCGTCCTCTCAAGAGCAGTTGGCGCAGCGATTTTGGCGCAAAGCCCGCATGTGTGGGGCTCTACTAAGCTCCACACATGCCTTGAGAGCTTTACCAAGCTACCTGATCTTGACTCCGAGCAATAGAGAAGATCGGTTACGCAGCTCAGCCAAAAGGAGGCTGGCGTTTTTGTGAACGGTCATTTAAAAAAAGCAGTCCAAGCGAGAGCGCTGCTTATGGTCTCTACCAAATAAAGCAGCTTCGTGTTGCCTGGGCTTCCAGTGCCAGTATTCATTAGTCTCGATCAGCACCAAGACGCTTCGACCCAACTCCAGCGATCATTGCGATCGGTGATAATGTATACAGATTACAAAGTATATGTGTCTTTTCGGCTGCAAATGTCGCAATTCTACGAAATTTCTTCTGTAGCTTGGGTGACCCCATGTCAGCAAACGTTAGCGGATGGTTAAAGAAAATATTATCTGATAACTTCTTTAACCACCCAAGATAATATCTTCCTTAACCACCCGCTCTGATAACTTCTTCAACCACCCGCTAACGATTGCTGACATGGGGTCACCCATGCTACAGAAGAAAAATTCGTACAATCGCGACATTTGCAGCCGAAAAGAGAAATTATATCTCCTTCGCTGATGGTTTTTGCTACGAAAAGCAGATTCTTTAAGCTTCATCGCGCCTGTGCGAGTCGCCACAAGAATGCTATTCGTCGACGATTCGGTATCGCATGTTTATATTGAGCGAGATAATGATTGTGGCAGCACCGCTGCTCCAGCTGTCTGCAGCCGGTACCAACAAATTTTGAAGTATCCCGCCACTGGAAACTCGGCACCTATCCAGTTTCGGACCTAGCAGCAGTGATTTAAATTTTTCCCGTACCTTCCAACGAATTCGTCACCTTCACGAACGTAGCGTACTTTCGTGAAGCGCTGCTCTGACTTTCGAAGGACACCATCTCGAGCTTTTACAACGAGATTGTGAAATAAATCGTTGCTGAAAGCTTGGTTTGTATCTAGATAGCAATGAGGTGAGATCGTCGTACTTCTTAAGATCTAGTGACTCTCTCACAGACAGAAAACTTCTGATGGTTTTCTGATATGGGATATGGGGATACTTTCTTTTTAAATATTTAAAAATAATCCGAATTCATAATCGAAGAGGCTCTTCCCACCTGCGCATTCTTTTTGGTAGACCAACTTGGTCTTTTGGATCTGAAATCACCAACGACGTATATTTTTAGCGTTTACCCCGACCGGGAATTACTAACATAATAATACTATGTTGTGAAGTCATAATATTATTATGACTTCAAAACAAGCCTATATATATAGGCTACAGCCTTTTGAAGGACGACTATGCTGAATGGTAGCACGCAGTGCCCGACATATTTTATGCAATGCATTATTCATAGTCCCGGTCCAGACGGATTTAAATACTTAAACTGATATCAGGTACGCCCAATTGGGCATGGCAAGAGGAAAATAAACAGCTCGGAATCTACAATAAACGAAAGCAGGGATTTTTTTAAAGCTATTTCCCTGCTTTACTTTATTGTATACAATAATATTGTATATATTATATAGATTCCGAGCTGTTTATTTTCCTCTTTCCCGTCTGGATCTTAAAAGATTTGCAGGAATTTCACAGCCTTCGCATATATATATATATATATATATTACTAAAATAATATTATCGATTTTATCGCTACTGTCATGATGCATATTTTTAGCTCAAAGATCGTTTACACACCTAATGCTCCTAGCCTCAAGATGGCAGAAAGTAAAAAGTGCATATTCTTAGCTGTATCTTTTGCTCCTTTGTCAGTTGGCAAAGGCACACAGAGTGTGCGACATTCTCTTCGTGGAAAAACATTTACTGGCTGATGTCAAAATGAGAGACTCAGGGAACCGTCTACCGGTCCATCCCCACTGCCACCACATAAAGCTTAATGCGGCAGTGGGGATGGAGCTGTGCTACTACACTTCGTAACCTGTCCAGTCGCCATCGCGATGGAAAGAGAGGTCTAAAAGGCCCAATTGGGACTGGCTCGAGGGCCTGTGGCCTACGGATTAACCCCGAAAGTGATTGCTAAGGAAAATGGAGGGCGAACGAGCTCACCCAGTCCGCCTTGTATTCGAGCCTCCTTGAATGGTCGATCGAACAAGCAGATCCTGAAACTTAAGCAAAAGTTATGACGACCATAAGCATTTGAAAATAAAACACCCTGACAGCCACGAGGCTTTTTGGTGCCTCAAAACCTGAAAACAGTCTTGTGTGCCAGCCAGCGCCGCGGCGACGAGCGGTGCGATGGCACCTATTCATCGCTCAGTGCCACCTCCCCTACGCTCTATCGAACTTCCCTCCCCCTTCCAGCAACCCTTCGCCCACCCAGTCCAGAGACGTGTCCCATCACTCGCCATGGATCCCGGTGCGCAGGAATTCGTTCCATCGTGGCTTCCGAAGCCCGCAGCGCCTGCGGCGCCCGCCGCGGCGGCGCCACCAGACTCGTGGGAGGATGACGAGAGCGGCGGCGGCGCGGGCGACCTCGCCTCTACGACAGCTGCGCTCGAAGTGAAGGATTCGAATCCCCCACCCAATGCTCCAGCTCCTGCGGCAGCGAAGAGTGCGCCGGCGCCTGCGGCATCAGAGGCGTCGTCGAAATCCGCTGCGTCGACGCCCAAGACCGAGACGGGCAAGAGTCCGTCTAGCAAGGGCGGGCCGTCGGCGGCAGGGGCAGCGCCGTCGGCGGCGCCGGCGAAGAAGAAGGGCTCTAGCAGCGCGGCGGCGGCGGGCGATAAGCCGGCCGACATTAGCGGCCGCGCCGAGGGCGCCGACGCGACGCAGTGTATGAGCGTCGTGTTGCTGGGGCCCGTGGATGCGGGCAAGTCGACGATTGCAGGCCACATTCTGTTTTTGACGGGCAATGTCGACGAGCGGACGATGGAGAAATTTGAGAAGGAGGCGAAGGCGCTGAACCGCGAGGGATGGAAGTTTGCGTACGCGCTCGACTCGTCCGAGCAGGAGAAGGCGAAGGGCAAGACGGAGGAGTATGGGCAGGCGGCGTTTGCGACCGACGCGCGGCGCTTTACGATACTTGACGCCCCTGGCCATAAGAATTATGTTCCGCACATGATTGGTGGCGCGGCGCAGGCGGATATCGGGATTTTGGTGATTTCGGCGAGGAAGGGAGAGTTTGAGGCCGGCTTTGAGAATGGCGGACAGACGAGAGAACATGCTATGCTGGCGAAGACGAGTGGGATTAGGCAGCTTGTTGTTATTATTAACAAGCTCGACGATGCTTCGGTCGTCAAGGATGGAAAGGTGTGGAGTAAGGACAGGTTCGATGAGTGCAAGTCTGGGCTCGAGCCGTACCTGCGCGGTCTGGGTTGGAATATTAAGGAAATTGAGTGGATACCGGTGTCGGGGCTTGGGGGACAAAACTTGATGAACAAGTGCGAGAAGGAGATCTGTCCATGGTATCAGGGCGTGACGTTGCTGGAGCATTTGGATACGATGAAACTGCCGGAGAGGCCCAAGTCGGGGTCGGTGAAGATGCCGATCAGTGAGAGCCACAAGGAGATGGGGACGATGGTGAAGGGGAAGTTGGAGTCGGGGATCATCCGTGAGGGTGAAAGTTTGGTGCTGATGCCGAACAAGGTTGATGTTCTTGTGGACGCTGTAGAATTGGAGGGGACGGAGTCTAGTGTTGCTGAGCCTGGGGATAGTGTGCGGTTGCGGTTGAAGGGAATTAGCGAGGACGAGATCCGGACGGGTATGGTCCTTTGCTCGCCGACTGACCTTGTGTCGTATACGAACACGTTTGATGTGCGGTTAATGATCCTGGAGCATAAGAATATCATTTGCGCCGGCTACTCGGCTGTGATGCACATTCATCAGCTGGAGGTTGAATGTACTATTAGCAAGCTTTTGGGCGAGATCGACAAGAAGACTGGGAAGATCGGGGTGAAGAACCCAAAGTTTGTTAAGCCGGGCATGAAAGCGATTGCGCGCATGGTGACAGCGGTACCGATATGTATTGAGCCGTTTGTTGTGTTTCCGCAGCTTGGCAGGTTTATGATTCGGGACGAAGGCAAGACGATTGCTGTCGGAACTGTGCTGAAAATCAAGGAAATGAAGGACGATCCGGGCATGACCAACTAACTTCTGCTACTTCTCCCGCATAGATTTTTAAAATACACTACTCTACATTACTTGCCGTTCTGCGAAACGAAAAAAAAGGGGCACATTTTGACTATTTTGAGCCGCTGCTCACGGGCGCCACTACACTGTTTGCAATTTACTCTCTTTGATATAATTGACCGCTAGGTGCTCGCTTGTGCACCGCACCTATCGGAGTATCTCTGTGCATCAGTGCCATCTGCACACTGCGAGTGATCCTGCATCACCGGGATCAAAAGTTCACCTGGATCAAAAGTTCACCTGGATCAAAAGTAGCTAGGCAAGCTCGGAGTGTTTCAGAATTAGTAAGTTTTCATTCCATAAATATGTTAGTCCGAGAGTTAGGTCTATCTACACGACACCCAAGCGATCTCGCCTTCCCTCCAGCCTCTTCACTGATCTCCCTCTCCCCCAAGCTATCCCCGCCTGTACTAGCAAACGCCCTACATGACGCCCTCAAAAACATGCCAAGCTCTTGACGTAAGTATCCAACTTTGTGATAAAGAGGGGACTAGTAATGGGGTCCTCGCGTCTGGCGAGCGGATTCTTTGTCACAAACTCGACGTAGACGTCTGCGTAGATCTCGCGGAGGTGGCGGCCGATGTCGGCGGCGCCAAAGTCTCTGCTCGTCGTGAGGACGAAGCGGAGGCCTGTGGGCGTCTCGAAATAGTGGAGTGCGTAGGCGTCTGTGGCGAAGTAGCGCGGGACGCCGGACGGGGCGGCGGACGGCGACAGTTTTAGCGCAAACGTCTTGAGCGCAAACAGCATGCCGAACATCGTCTTCTGGTCGTCGTCGGCGCCGTGGACGTTCAGGGTGCGAGCATAGGAGCGGTAGATAAGGCAGGTGCCTGAACGGTCGAAGAGGTAGAAGGAGTAGACGGCCATTGCTGGCGGCGGGGGGGGCAAGGGACGGACGGTTGAGACCGGTGACTGTGCCAGGGTGGGAGTTCGAGGGAGGCATTGTTGTGGCGATTAAGGACTATGACTGTCTCGCTACGTTCTATCTCCCGTTATGACGACTGTTTGGATTTAGTTCTGAAACGACGTGTTCTGACGTGGCCAGGGCAGCAAATGCCGTGATTGTGATCGCGAATTTGAAATTGGTGCCGATCTCAAAGACGTCCATAAAAACGAGGTTGGATATGATTGGCCACCAAAGGAAAGGGGCGAAAAAGGATTCGTAAATGGCGCCGGCGCCCGACACAGGTTTTTTCCATAAATTTTCGAGGGGTCGTACTGTACAGTACAGGGAGGTGTGTGTGTTGCATTCGGCGCACCAAAGCTGAGGAGCACGAGCGCAGTTCACCAGCACGACTAGCACAGCGCACACAGCGAGCTCGCAAATGATGAGCAACGACGAGTAAATTTGCCACAGGGGCCTGATACAATAGTAACTAGCACGCGAAGAATGAAGAAAGCGTCGCCTTTACCAAAAAAAACAGAGTAGAAGCTACCAGCGCAGTCCCTGCGCCCCCCCGCGGCACGAAAAGTACAACAAAAAAAAACCCAATTCAAAAAAGGCACGCCCACAATCACCGCCGCACCGCCGGCGCCGCCGCAGGAACTTTGTGGTGCTGCATAATCTGCGCCTGCTGCATGTGGATCTGGGCCTGGGCCTGAACCTGGGCCTGCTGGGCCTGCTGGCGCTGGGCGACCTCGGCGGCGACCTCGGCGGCGGCGGCGGCCTTCCTGTGGGCGCGACGGGCAAACTCGTGGAACTCGAGAGCGACGTCTGCTTCGCGAACGGCCATCGCGTGGAAGTGCGTCGAGACGGCGGCGAGGAGCTCGCCCTTGCTGTCTGCCTTGACGTCGAGTTTGAAGTGCTTCTTGTAGCGCTTCAGCGACGTCTTGCGCAGCTTCGACAGGTCTACAAAGGCCGGCCGCGTGGGCGCGGAGGGCGGTGGGCGCGGTGCTGACGGGCGCTTTTGGACCATTGCTGTGGGCGGATTGGGAGGGGATGGGGTAGGTGGGGTGGAGGAAGGTGAGATTGCTGGCGGGTGGAGGTTAGCGTCGGGCGGGGTGTTCTTTTGTTCGAAGGTGGGGCGCCGAAAATTTGTCAAAATTGGGTTGTTTTTTCTTTATATTTCACTCGTTATTCGATGTCGGAAAACGGGGAAAACAAGGCACGGAAAAAGCACAGGCAAAAACATGCAGAACATGAGAGAATGCATGCGATCGGTTCCTCTGACGAGATCGGAACAACTTTTGCATAGGATGTACACGTGGACAGCGACGCCGTGTCTCGAATTATTTCGCAGGTGTTCACACGTGCGTGGTATGTAATTTTTGGTCACGGGTCCGTGATCATACTTGCCAACTTTCGTGGGGGTAACGCGTAACTTTTTTGGAATATTCCCAATAGATGGAAGTTTACTTACAGTAGGGTCCAGTAGAATTTATAACCCCCACCCG
>JAULCF010427764.1:0-11502 GCA_032361265.1 Devaleraea mollis | reverse complement strand
ATCTAGAGTGCTCTCCATATCCGAGGAAGGAATTCAAAATATCGGTCTACGAAGCATTAACGCTAGAAAATTTGCGGCGGTTGTAACCAAATTTACGCTTTCACTGAAAGCTAAAAGAAATTAGCGCCAGCGCTGGAAGTTGCCTCCACAAGAAGGGTCCCCGCGCAGCGCCTTAACTTGTCTAACAATTGTTAACGGCAAGACTGTAGTGTTGCATGGAACACACTAAAAGCATTATTAGGATGTAGTAAGCTGACGTTACCCTTCTTAAGAATATTGCAGAGAGCATTGCAAAACGCGAATATGGCCATAATATGATATTATCATAGAAAGTCTTTGGTGCTTTCGATATCCAAGCAAGAAATTCCGATAAAAAAAAGTATAAAGTTATCTCTCTTTTAATGGAGCAGCACTTCAGAAGTTCAAAGATCGCTTTTACACAGCTATACCACAAGACGACACAAATTAAAACTATTAAAAGAACTTGACCAGATGGAAAAAGCCACAAGTAAAGCGGAACTGAAAGACACAAACAGTCTACTTAGAGGATAATCATGAAGGAAAGTAACTTGACTTCCCAAGACCGCACTTAGCCCAGGCTTTTCACGTTGGCCGCCTATCCTGTCGCCGCAGCCGTGACAGAGCAGATACTGGCGAGATACTTAATTACATCATTGCGACAATTCATGTGCCCAGCATGGTCACCGACGATAACCATTCGCACCTTTGCTCTGCTTAACATCACACATAGCCTTTTCTTATTCAAAAAGCGCGTCGGGTTATTCTTCATCATCGACACAATAACAACGTCCGCCTCCTGCCCTTGAGCACCATCGACGGTGCAAACAGATAGGCTTCCGTCTGAATTGCTATCCACCTGAGAGACGCCTGGTGCTCGACTGCGCTGCGAAACTTTTCCTCCAATCCCGAGATCTTGTTTCAACAGATCGCGCTGCTGCCGATATGGTGTCATGACGAGAACACTACACCCACTGTCTTTTGCGCTTCTAGCATGGAATGCAACTTCCATGGATTCAGCTGGCGAAGTTTCATTTCTTTTCTCCGCTTCACGACGCGCACCACCGACTGGACTGCGCTGGAAAGACCTGCACGTGGGAACGTTGACCCATTGCAAAACAGGAGAAGACTGGCTTTCCACTTCTGGTTTCCCAAACGTCAAAGGGCGGTCCGAATAAAAGAATCTGTTCACCAGGCGCATAATCTCTCGAGGCATGCGGTATTGTTCACGAAGATTGATTGCGGAGTACTTTGCAATGTCCAGAGCATCATCGAATAGAGATCCAGGCTGAATAACTGGCACATTGGACCCATTCCCAGGCGAAATTGGCCAGTACGGCTCAAGTTGACGGTCATCTCCGACAACGATAATATTCGTAATCTTCAACTGGAAGCTGACCATGGCGCCGACAAAAAGAGCGCTCTGCACAGTACTGGCTTCGTCACATATCACGGTTGCAGAAATAGGGTCCTTGTGTTCGTCGTCATCTAGCTCAAGTTTGGTGATTTCTTGGCCGAGTGTGTTCGCAATGCCATGCGAAGAGCCCAAAGTAACTAAGACGACACGAGCAGCCAACTTCAACCTGGTCTTGGCTTCGTCTTTCGATGACGCGACATTTGAATGGCACCTTTCTTCGTATCGCTCCGCCTCGCGCAATTTTTCGAACACGCTGTAGATCTCCTTGTGAGCCGTCACCACTTTTTCGTTAAAACTTGCAAATTCTGCACACTGAAAGGCAGCTTCAGCTGTAAGCTTAGCGTTCCATCTTCGACGAAGAACTTCTGCGAGAGCGATTTTCCCTCTGCTTCTTGAACTCGAAGAGAAATGTGCGTTGTCTTCGATATCACTCACAACGGATTCATGGACTATACTGGCGATTACTGGGGCGTGCAATTTGTTTCGTCGGGCAAGCTTACTGGTCAAATCCTTTCTGATAGCCTCGGCCTCCTTCAACTTAACTTCGGCCGCCACAACCTCTTTCGCGTTAGGCACCTTATTCGTCAACAGGAAACGGGCAGCATTGTCGCCAAGAGAGGAATGGACCCCGTGCGCTACCGTCTCCAACCACACAGGGTGCTCCGGGTTTCTGCCGCCAGCTTTGAGTAACTTATCGGCAACCGCGTCAACTGCTAGATTCTTTTCAGAGCATATAATTACGACGTGGCGACGGTAAGCTCCGGTCAGCCACAATCCATCACAGACAGGGGCTTTCAGAAGCTCTGCAATGACTGTCGTCTTGCCTGTACCGGGTGGCCTGGAAAAAAATGCGCGTTGTCACAAAAGCTTCGGTGTTAGTGACTGAATTTGAATGTGAAAGAGTTTGACACGTAAAGACATACAAAGAGACTGAGAGTTGATCGCTGATGATGAGAACGTACCCAAAAATCGGAAGCACAAGACGAGCCGAAGTGACATCAATGGCGCGCTGCTGCTCTTCATTCAACTTAACCGAATCACTAAAAGAATCCAAATGCCTTCGAGCCTCAGCACACTTCACTGCGCCAGCTGCGAGCACGGGAGCATTTTTGACGCCACCCAACAAGGCTTGCATGGCAGGAGACAATGTAGAGCCCCGTGATGTTCTCACTGCTTGCAGAGAATCAATTGTGCGCTGCTCTCGTCCAAAATCAATGTAGCAGTCAAGTTTGGCGCCATTTTCAAAGGCTTGGGGAGGGGAAATGCGACCATTCTCGCGCTGTATGAAGTGCACGCGATTTTCGCGCAACTTTTTGGCGAAGAAAGCTGTATTGGTGTTTCGCTTGAGCAGCTCTTCGCGAGCGGTACAATCTGTGGATGACTCTCCTGGGAAAGGACTGCAGTGCACAACGAACTCTCCTTCTTGTGCCCTTTGATGAAAATGTGCTTTGCGCACAGTAATTGACTCGTGATTTCTGTCCAGCCTTTCGAAGTATCCGCTTCCAGACTTGAAATGTGTGTAAAGTGCATTCATTTCAGACAGCATGCGTTTGATTCGACCCATCATTATGTTTTGGCTCACTGGTACATTGACAGAACTTGAAACTTGCGCAATTTCCTTCATGCCGAGGCCAAGCAAAGTATCAGCGATATGATCGACAACGCTTTGGCGAACGCGATCACTCAAATTGCTCAGCTCGCGGCGAACCATATTTGTGAGTCTCTCAGAGCGGGCGCGCTGTACACTCGCTCGGTCGTAAATGTCCCCTCCACTGCATTTAACATAGCAGCTCGTCCCGAGATTCCGGCAAACTCCGCAAAACTCGGCGGCGCACTTTGTACAAGTCACATGGTTGCATGCTTCCCATTCATCAAAGGCGACATCGCAGCTCGGGCAGCGATCAATCAGCGCATCTTGAATCAGGCGGGTTGATGTGACAGCTTCAGTTCCTGCGTAAACTTCCACCAGTGCTTTCTCCCGTCGATCTCTTGCACATTCTACTCGACCATGAGGCTCTCCAGAAATCTCGGCTGCAGTCGCCGCAGTGGCAAACAAGCGAGCCATGACGGATGCGCTCTCCTTTGCAGGACCGGCAACTCCAATAGCAACTACGAGACGAGCAACATCAGCGCCTTCCTTGCAACCTCCAGGACAGAAAAGCTTGTTCTTTCCGGAACATCCACTCGTGATTTCGCTACTATAGTTTTCAAATATCCTCGGAATACAATCTCCACAAGAAAAATGACCGCCATTGCAGACCAAATAAGATACGGAATCCTCATCAAAGCACAGACTACATGGGGAGTGTACCACCGGTTCTTTCACCGACTGTGGAGAGAAGACTCGGGTAGTCATCCCACTTCGAGCCGAAAACGTTCCTTCTGTGGTATTATCGTCGGAAAGGTCAGTGACCCTGGCAAAGGCAGTCGCAGCCGGTGGGATACTTGATGGCACTCAGCGCCGATGGCACTCGTATTTTATACACGACTGGAAAGTTTTGTCGGAGTACAAAACTAAACTGCCAACCTCAAATTCGGTGAGTCTTTTTTGATTACAGAGCTTCCCGTGTGCAATGAACATACGAAAAGTTGGAACCAGTCCTGGGGTCCCATGAGAACAAGCAGAAATATTCGTATACACGGCCCTCTGGCCCAGATCTAACGGGTAGAGCAGCTCAATTCCTTGGAAAGAACCCAAAGCAGTTTATAATGACGGCTTGCAAGAGTGCAAGACCATGTCCAGATCCATCCAGCACGATGAATGAGTACGAGCCCTTCTTCTCACACTCTCGAGCGCACTCACTTGCGAGCGTTATTTTTTATCTAAATTTTTGACTATCAGCCATCCATCGCGATGCAAGAGTGCGAGTCCATGTGCTCGTGCCCGAGTGGGTTCGAGTCCACGGGCTCGCACTCTTACATCGCGATGGATGGATGATAGTCCACTTTTTATAAAAAAACAAGGCTCGCTCACACTGGATCACTTCAATTCACTTTACATGTCACTTTTTAAAGTCACTTAAAAGTGATCTAGTGTGAGCGAGCGTTATTTTTTATTTAAAAAGTGGATTTCCATCCATCCATGGATGCATCCATCGCGATGCATCAAGAGTGCAAGTCCGTGGGCTCGAGTGGACAAGTTCTCCACGTCACATGATGTGCTTCATGCATGCATGGTGCATGCATATGCATCATATGATGCATGATGCATGAGTGACTGCATGATGCATGCCCACATAATTTGAATCACTTGTGCGTGTGATGTGTACAAGTGCTATACTATGAGCGAGCGTATTTTAAATAAAAAATAACGCTCGCTCATATTAAATCACTATTTAAAAATACATGGATCATCATCCATCAATCGCGATACAATTGTATCGCGATTGATGGATGATGATCCATGTATTTTCTTAAAAGAGTGCTAGCCCATGAGCCCGTGAGCTCGTGAGCCTCATCGGGCTCGTGAGCCCCGTTGAGCTCATGAGCCCGTGGGCACGCTCTCTTGCTTCGCGACGGATGGATGATAGTCCATTTTTACATAAAAATAACGCTTCTCACATTGGATCACTTGACCACGTCACATGTTGTGCACGCATGCCCGCATAATATGGATCACTTGTTCGTGACGTGGGCAAGTGATTTATTGTGCACGAGGGTTATTTTTATCTAAACAAACGGATTATCACCCTTCCATCGCGGTGCAAGAGTGCGAGCCCATGGGATCGAGCTCATGGACTCGCACTCTTACATCGCGATGGATGGGCGATTAATCATTTTTTAGATAAAACATAACGCTCGCGAGTGAGTGTGTGCTTGAGAGTGTGAGCCCGTGGGTTCTCCTGCATCGCGATGGATGGATGATAATTCATTCTTTGAGATAAAACATATCGTTCCCGAGTGATTGCGCTCGGAAGTGCGAACCCATGGGCTCGTATTATTGCATCGCGATGGATGGCGGATAATCAATATTTTAGATACTCAGATTATCTATTATAGATTCTATAACTCTTAAATTTTATAGATATATCAAAAAAAGATGAATGTCATATATGTATAGAGAATAGCGCTCGCTCACATTGCATCACATGTCCACGTCACATGAAAGTGCAGATATGTCCACATAATATGGATCACTTGTTCACGACTACATTTGTATGCACACGCTCCGGCGTGCCGGAGTCTTAGATGGGCTTGCACTTCAGAAAAAAAACGCTCGCTCACATCTGATCACTTGTAATTACATTATTAATAATAGCAATTGCCAGAAATATCTGTGTGACACTTTACCTACCGAGCCTCAGTTTAAATTACTTCTCCCCCAGATCTTCGGAAGATTCGTGCATTATTTATGTTAACTTGAATAATTATTCCAGTAGGCACAAGAGATGGCGAGATTCTGTGGCGGGAGTAAAGCACAAATGCGTTGGGGTAGTAAGAGCCGGATTTATTCGATCAACTTGCATGTGTTAAGCCAACCACTAGCGTTCATTCTGAGTCAGTATCAAACTCTTAATATAATTTGGGTTTATCAAGCTCGATCCAGAAAATGATAAACAACTTGCGCTTCCAGACTGTTGCTCAATTGTACATGTACTAATTGCAATTACTGCAATGTTCAAGTTCTTTTCGTACTTTTTAATTTGCGCCGGATTATGGATTAGCTGTGTACAAAACCTTTCGATCTTTTGTGCTCGATTCGCTGGTCTTCAAATACCGGGACCGCGGGAAGCGGGCTTGCTTAGTCTTAATACATTACTACGGTCCAGGCTCAGGCTAGGCGGAGGCAAATAGCAAGCTTGCTTGTATTGCACTGGCCCAGGTTGGATGATCGAGCCTTCGCTTGCTTGTATTGCCCTGGCCCAGGTTGGATGATCGAGCCTTTCGAAATAAAATCAATTATTTTTTACTCCTTCGATTGTATTGCACGTATATTCTATATAATTATAATTCTATACGAGGCGCACTCATGTGCGTATAAGTACGAAGACTTTGCTTTCGCGAGCATTCTTCCCTTTTTGGGTAACTAATGTAGCTATCGCCGGATTACTGTTGGCAGAGCTAAGTATACGCATATCACATGCGGTGCTTACAAGCAGCACCCCAAAGACCTCTGGGAGTTACTTTTCTAGATAGCAATCGTTCACTCTCACTTTATTTCTAACGAGATGCTTAGATGTTCTGACCCACTGCATTTATGGCGGCCTTGGTTGTTCTTTTGGCATAGATAGCGGTTTATTAACTGCAAAGCAAAGTCTTTTGGCAAGAGAATACTAGAAAGCACGAAAAACGTGCCTGCGATTATAGTAGACATAATAAGAGCATTATTATACTATAATACGATATTCTATCAGGAGATAAAATGTTATCTATATAATATAATACATATTATGTCATATTATTATAGCACTGCTTTACTTCGATCATCGCCAATTTGTCATCGATCGTCGAACTGTTATCGACGAACGCGTCGAACTGGAAATTGTCGATGTTCCGATCGAAGCGATCTATAGATCGCCTTACAAGGCTCACTCTTTCTAGCTTCGAATTAATTCGCACTGTATGTTTTTTTAACTCAGAGCCGCCGCCCTCACTTTTAGCGCTGCATCTTCCACGGCCAACAGGGCGGAATGAGTAGTATACTATAGCTGCCAGCGGAGGGCACAGACAGGAAGAGTGCGGAGTTCAGCGTGACGTGTGCGGCATATGTTGAGATTGCCGGCATAGCGCTGAGTTCTTATACCGAGATGCACCGAATCAGTTGTATTCACCTACAGCTGGTGAACTTCCAATCCCACGTCTTCTCCCGACCAAACCTTCTCATTCTTTTTCGTTGTCTCAATCTGCCACTTCTGTTCCAATCCCCGCCCTATACTGTGACGCGTTGCTCCCAACAACTTCTAATCCCTCCAGACATCCGTCTCATGTCGACCTCGCCATCCAAACAAATAGACACAGTTGCAGACGGATCACATGACGGCTCGCATTTCGCTTTTATGGTTTTTTTTCTACGCCGCTCGATTTGTTCAAGATATTTAAGACGGCTGAAAAACTTAACGTGCGAAGCGATCGCGTTGCGGCGCTTGAGGGAGTTTCCGCGGGCCCGGAATCGTTGGTGCAGGTGATGGATGTAGCGACGACGATAAAGGCTTGGCACTTAATTAGTACATGCTCATGCGCGCAGGATTTCTGAAGGTTTTCGGAGTTCCCTCTTTTTGTCACTAGTCCCTCTTTTTGTCACTAGTGATCAGTGCACTCGGGCGGCGCGAATTCGAAGAACGTTTGGAACGTGCTACAGTAGACAGCAGTAGCACCGAATAATCTTCTTCTTGCTAGCGAGAGCACGCTCTAACCGTATAAGCTGTGAGGCATCGCGCTCTCCTCGTGTTCGCTTCAACCTAAGACATGGTGAAGACGAGAAGCACTCAGCGATACTCCATATATGCGTTGCAATGCAGAGACTTGTTCAAGGGGTGTTCTCTACGCAGTCTTCGAAATGGTTCTTTCAAATAAAACACTCATTTCGAAAAAAAGAGTCTAGCCACACAGGCGTAGTCGTGTTGTTAACATATAAGCAACTTGCATAGGAACAAAACACTGTATCTTCGCATAATGCCAGTCTCGAAAGGATGCTCGCGTCGAAACACACACTCGCGGCATATTTTACCCAAACCCAAACCACGATCCCACCCGACAAGTAACAGAACACACCAGCAGTATCAGTAGTAGCCCCAAAAACACTTCTAAACCAAAAATGAAGGCACCGCACGCCCAGAAAATCATATCTCCGCCTCCACCATCTCTCATCAAACACATGCCGTGACCTGGTCATCGTTCTCTGCCTTCCGCGCCAATCTATCGCTAAAGCCCGTCTTCGCACAAGTCTGCTTCTGGCACCTGACAGCAAAGAGCCTATGAATTTCGAACCTCGGCGACCGACCAGCGAGCTCGAGCGTATAAACCTGCCCGGGCACGAGCTCATCGGCAGTCGCGATAGAGTGACCGTTGTTGTCGATCGTAAGGCCGCCCAGGTGCCCCTCCCCGTCGTTAGAGAACCACTTCGACCAGCCGCGGGTGCCCGACGTGGCGCTGAGGCCCGTCGTGACGTGCCAGAAGCGGACGCCGCCCCCGTGGTTGAAGCGCATCCACACGTCGTTGAACTCCGTGCGGTGCTCGGCGCTCGACTGCATGAGGAACAGGTAGTGCCCCGGGTCGGAGACGGTGAAGGGGTAGGCGCGCGGGGCGGAGGCCTCCGGCGGCGAGACGAAGGCCGGGTCGGTGATGTCGGGCCTGTACGAGATGCCGTCGGGGGAATCGACCCATGTGGTGCCGTCGGCGGAGGGCCACGCAGGGACGCGCGGGTCGATGGCGACGACGGACGAGGTCGCTTTGTACGTGCATTGACTCGAGGACAGGGTTGGTGCGAGCGCGGGGGCGGCCGCGGAAGCGGGAGAGGAGGCCGCGGAAGCGGGAGAGGAGGCCGCGGAAGCGGGAGAGGAGGGGCTGTCGGAGAAGGTGGACGTGGCTGTGGAGGAGGTCGATGCGGACTGTGCGGAGGATGAGGAGGAGGAATCGGAGTCGTCGCGCTGGGAGAGGGGGATTGCTATCGCGGCGGCGAGGCCGCCGATGACGATGAGGGAGACTACGGCGATTATGATGCCCTTGTGCAGCGCTAGGGTGGGGGCTCCCGAAGGTTTCTTGCCCGTCATCGCTGCTGGACGGGGAAGAGCGTCTGTGGAAGAAAGGGCGGACAGGATCGCGGTGGGTCTGGCATTCCCTCTGGCCGGATGATACTATCCTAAATTAGTCAGTGTAGTACTGTAGAAAGAGGGCAGGCGAGGTTCAGGCGAGGTTCTGGGTAGGATCTCACAGGAGGCGCATGTGGTGGTCTGAATGGACTGCACGTGCTACTAGTACTAGAATTTGTGCTTCTCTGCTGTAACACAAACAGTATTAGGGTTACGTAAAAGATGGTGACTTTCAATAGATTTTATGAAAGACCTAATTCAAAAGTACAGTATGAGAGACGATCACACTATCAGTCGTGGGATACCGGTAACGTAACGGGTTGCATTCGTGCCACAAATTTCGAATTTCGAGCCGTATCATATGGCACCATAATTGCGCACGCTGTACGGTACTGTACTGTATGGCGGTGGTGTTAGAAAGAGTTCCACGCACGTGAAACTCAACTCGTCTGCCGTCCGTATGAAACGTTCAGTTGTGAGGCTCGCAATGCGCTAACTTGTACTGCATGAATCACAGCCGGTCAATCTTTACTCTCAACTGAGCTGAAACAGTTAGATCACTTTAGAGCGCATTTGAAAGATCAGCACTACTATATAGCTAGAGACACTAGAGAGTACGACTACTAGTATTTTAATACCTTGAAAAAGCTCTTCTGAACGACAACTCCAGCTAGCTAGTAGAGGAGTCGTTCAGAAGAACCTTTTTAAAGTCTTAAAGGACAGTGCAAGATTTTCGATGTTTGAAGTAAGGTTAGAACCTTTTATAAAAGGCCTATAGGTAGGTCAACGCTGGCGTTTACTTCTTTCTTACACCAACATCGTATCACAGAAAATAAGCCCCGCAGACAGAGCGTAGTGCTTTTTTGATACGATGTTTGCATTAAGTAAAAGTCAGCGCATCCGCTGAATGACTATCGTTAGCCGAGAATTATGCTAGAAGGGATGCAGAGTTTCCACATCAAGCTGATGAAAGAGAAATGGCGACGACTTTCTTTTGCATGTATGCATAGTAGTGATCACTAAGCTCGAGCTCTTTCTGAGCATAGCTCGATTTTTTGAATATTCCTTGGAAGCCTGCGAAAGCTTTCACCTATTATGCGAAATGAATTTTCAAAAAGTCGAGCTTTGTTCAGATAAAGCTCACTTGAGAGCAGAGGTTCGCTTTTCCAAACTGGAGCGCACTGAGAGTTTGGATTCAAATGAAGCGACTACGATGACAGAATGAGCACGAAAAATTACGCGGAACACAACGCTTTATATTACGCTAGTGGTGCAACAAAGGCAAACATCAGACTCAGTCGGCAGCTGGTATCAAGATAGATAAAAGCTCGGGAGCATGCGTACGCGTGATCAGAAGTTCACTGTATTCAAAGGTTCAGCATACTGAGCGCCAACTTACTGTCTTCAATCCTTGATTCCTGCAACCAGCGCTTCCCTCGGCGAACATAATCAGTTATCTAACATAATCCCTGTCGGCGAACTGTGTTGTTCCACGTGTTTCGGCGATCTGGGGACGCGATTTTTTTGCGGCGTTGACTGAGGCGCATGCGGTGCGGCACTCGCCTCGTCGTCTGGTATGGAGCGCTGCGTGTGGGCCGACGAAAATTCTGCCGCAATGCTTTCGCGCTCGTCCTCTGGAATTTCAAGGGCCTTCGCCAGCGCGCCAAGGTCCAGCGGCCCCCACAGACTGAGATCCATTGCCGGCGGTAAGAATGAAGCTGGGATGAGTGCGGAAAAGGGATGGTGCTTGGAACAAATCGTAGCAGCCGCTCGAGAGTTTGTCAAGGCATCAGTTAGGGGACCTCCGTTAGGCCATAGCATCGGGTGAGACTGCAATGCCGCAACTGGAGTATCTGCTGCAGACGCAGGCCGATTGTGACCGTCGATGGAAAGACCGTGAAGCATGTGCATCACGGACTTTCGACTTGAATTTAATGAGTGAATGAGCGTCTGTGACGCTGATCGCTCAAACTTGCAAATTACCCCAAATTTTTACTTCAAAAGTTGCCGCGAAAATTAAAGAGTTGGCTCCTTGAGGCCTAGCTAGGCGTCTAAATTTCCTAAAAAATTCGCACATTCATTCCAACCATCAGCAATGCTCAGTAGAAAACATAGCTTTTTCGCGCAGTTATGCAGTTCCAAGGAGGAGGTATCATTCCCCTCTCTAATGTTGCCAATAAATCGGAATCCGAGTCGGATCCTGGCCACCGAGGTCATTGCAATGCGGGAGTCACAGTGTATCAAAACTGGCGATAATTTTGTACCAATTCGATGCGACTGGGAAGCATCGAATTCTAAGCGACGAAAACATTTGCTCAG
>JAULCF010426653.1:0-11503 GCA_032361265.1 Devaleraea mollis | reverse complement strand
TGAAAACAAAGCTGGCAAATGCCAGACAGACTGCCAACATGAACTGAGCAAAGGCCAGCATAAAGCGTGGTGGAAAACGGTCAAGTAGTAGCCCAGTTATGAAGTTACTGGCAAAAGTTGTGAATCCTAAAGGAATAAATAACAACAAGGCACTTTCACGGTTAAGACCCACTTGTTCCATGATTGAGTAATGATGAAAGAGAAGCCCTGTACCTAAGGCAGAGGTTAGAAAAATAGCGGCTGATAGGAGCCAGAAGATAAGGCTCGAGCGCGCTTCTTGCGGTGTGGCATTATACTCAGATACAGCTTCGACTTGCTTAGTGCCATCAGGCTGCAAGCCATAATGCTCAGGCGCACTTCTATAAAAGAGAATGCCCAAAGGCAACATAGTGGTAGCTAAAACAAGCCCAAGTATCATATAGCTTTGACGCCAACCAAAATTTTGTAGAAGGAACTCAATGGCAGGCGGAAAGACTGCTGTAGCAATAGCGAAGCCAAAGCCAGCTAAGCCAATCGCCAAACCCCGTCTGCGAATAAACCATTGGTTAATCGTATAGTTACTGACCAGCGACAATGAACCTTGCCCCATGCTTCGGATAAAGAAAAACCCGAAAAATAACATAACAAGATTGCGAACAAAGCCCATATAAATACAAGCAAGTGCAAATAAAGCCACGATGATTGCCACAGACAAACGTGGTCCACGTTTATCAATAAAGCGACCTACAAAGGGTAGTAAAAATGATCCTGCTAAAGTGCCAAAGGTATACATAAGCGCAACTTGTGAGCGGGATAATTCTAAATCTGTAATGATGCTGTCTAAAAAGACTGATACCCCAAGCGTTTGACCTGGTGTGGTCATAAACATGCCTAGACTACTAACAGCGAGAATGATCCAGCCATAGTAAAAGGGTGTTTTTTTGACGATATTACTGTCAAATTGCTGAGTGTCTTCTTTTTGGTTATTCATAGATGTAGCCTCGGTTTCAGTTTTATAAAAGGCTATTACCAAATATTGACCAGACAATGTGGCGTTATATTTTGCGGGCGTGTCCTTATATATAGTCGTGAAATTTATAGTCGTGCTAACTATTACTAATACTGCGTATGAATCTACTGCACACGAATCGTCATGTGTAAAAAATGCTAAATGAAAAACAACTAAATTGAGACTCTAGTTAAATCTAATATCTCGTATATTTAGCAGATAAAGTTAATGTACCCAATTTACTTTGGTATATACGTCACTCTGGAGATTGAGGAGTATGTGAAAGCTAACAAGATTCAATTTCTGGGACGAATCCGTAACGTTATTAGCGATAAATGGATGCTTTAACATAACGATTGAGAAATATATCTAGTCTATTGTCTAAAGGGATAGTACGTAAAAAAACGGCTATTAGTTTTAGTTTTTGTACAGCTAACTTAGAAAAGATTTAGAAAAGGCTTAGAAAATCAAGAAGTAAATGAAAGTTTCAGAACATCTTTTTGTGACTGACATTTTGGGTCATACTCAGAGATGTTGTAAGAATTAAGTGACATTATGAAAATATTCAGCCAGTTCCCTACATCAAGGTCTAAGCTGTATCAGTCAACAGCCTGTTGTTTGGTGCTGTTATGAATTGTTTACTATATTTTAGTAGCTTTTGGGAGGAGCGCGGGTGCTTTCAAATCAATTAAATGGGTGTTTTAAATTTAGGTTACGCCCTAACCTTTTACAAATATTATTTATCAATGTTTTAGCAGTCTTAGCAATAAGCTTTACCGGGGGTATAGCTTTTTCGCAAGCAGCACTACAACAAAATGTACAACTTACACCGATAGCAGCAGATGGCTCAATCAATAAGAGCTTTGCGCCTGCTATAGGTCAAGCGAATGCACCACTTGAAATGCGCATGCTTATTATCTCAGCGATTGAAGATGATGGCAATATGGTGGCAATGCGCTACTTGCTCGAGCAGTATGGTGTCCCATACGACATCTTTGTAGCGAGTAGGCAAGACTTGACCATCAATACCCTAATAAATGCACAAGGTCATGGTCGTTACCAAGGTATTGTTCTTAGTACGGGCAACTTAGGTGTTAATAGTGGTGGACGTTGGGTAAGTGCTTTTAGTGACGCTGAATGGCAATTGCTTTGGCAGTACGAGCGTGATTTTAAAGTACGTCAACTTGTTCTATATACCTCCTCAGAAAACTATCCTGAAAATTTAGGTACCGAATCAATAGGTGGTTACCGTAGTGCTATAGGGAACCCGTCACGTTTGCGAATTACCCCTGAGGGTCATAGTATTTTCCCAAGCGTTAAGCAAAGTGCGACCATTACAGTGCGTTACGGAGGTTCTTATCCTGCAAGGCTTAGTTCAGCTGTAAATGGAACTGTCACACCGTTACTTGTTGATGAAAACGGTAATTACGGTTCAGTGCTGACTAGAACGTCTGAAGGTCGTGAGATCATCTCTATGATGATGGCACAAAACAAAAATTACCTACATACGCTAGTTATGGGTTATGACTTGGTTGATTGGCTAAGCCAAGGTGTATTTCTTGGTGAGCGTCGTATGTTCTTGCATCTTGATATTGATGATTGGTTCCAAAACAGTCTGCACTGGGATGACAGAACACGTAGCAATCGACCTGAAGAGCAGAGTTTTCGTATTACAGGTTCAGATGCGCTAGCTGCGTTAGATCAATTAAAGCGTGTTCGTAATAGATATCCACAGGCACGTAACTTACGCTATTCTGTTGCTTATGTTGGTGAACATGCAGAGTTAACTGATCCACTTAGTTGTGACCGTTTTGGTGCCACTCTAACTGCTGCAACCCGTTGTATTGGTAATGACTTTGGTTGGATTAACCACACCTTTACAGAGCGTGTTATGAACACTACAGATTATGATACTGCGTATTTTGAAATCACTCATAATCGTACTATTGCTCAACAACTTGGTATAGATGTACATCCTAGTAGTGTTGTTACAAGTGCTCACTCAGGTTTGGGCCACTTCCCAGGTCCTGACGGTGTACTTAGAGATTATGGTCTTCGTAACTCAAATCCAAGCTTGCTAACTGCTATGGTTAATTCGGGTGTTAGGTTTGCTGGTGCTAACAGGTCTGTGGGTAGTCATACCGCAGATTGTGATTCATGTGGTATTTGGCATCCGCTCGAGCCTAGACTAATGATTGTGCCAAGATGGCCAACACAGGTGTACTTCAACGTAACCAACCCAACTGAGGCGTTGAGTGAGTACAATACAATTCAGAAAACGAACATTGATTACGCGACGTTTATCGATAGAGAAACACAAATTGCACTTAAACACGTTCTAAGTGGTTCTGTTTACCCCCACTTTTTCCACCAAACAAACTTCAATGAATATGCACCAGGTCACAGCCTTGTGTCTGATTGGACGGAAGCAGTGGTAGAAGGCTATAGTCAATATTTTGACTTACCTCTGGTGAGTTTTTACTGGGATGCAACAACTGACTATGTTGAAAAGAAAACAAAGTTTAATCATAACGAAGTTGTAGGTCTTTGGGATCGTCCTATTAATACTGTGCATCTTAGTAGTCGTACTGGTGGGATTATTTACCTAACAGGTACGCACCAAGGTAATGGTTGGAGCTATGGTAATGCTCAAGTAAGCGAAATTTCACTTTCTCCAGGTGTTCGTGTGAGTATTCCAATTCGCTAATATTAAAATCTAAAATTAACTAGATTGTGTCGTGAGTGATTTATACTTACGGCACTTTTTTATCTTGAGTCCCAGTTGTTAGATAGATATTACCTTAATATTTAAGTATCTAGCAAGTGTTTTGCTATAAATTAATAGTTTAATCGTGACCTAAAGGACATTGGTTCAAACTGAGCGTAATAGACTAAGACTTATGTTTAGACGTCGCGGCAATACCGCTGCAAACACGCATCAATCAACTGATGCTACCGAAGTAACTTCAGGCAAGAAAAAACGAGAACGTATTGATTGGCAACAATTGATGCGTCTTTTCTCCTATACAAAGCCTTATCGAAAAGAACTCATTTTTTCACTTGTTGGCGTTTCAATCGCCTCTTTAATAGGTCTAATTTTCCCAATTATTGTTCGTAGATTATTCAACGGTGCTTTTACCGAGGGTACATCTGTGCGCTGGTTGGATTTGACGGCTTTGGGTTTAATCGTACTTTTTATCGCTCAAGCGGTTTTGAATTACTTTAGAGTATATTTCATAAGCCTAGTAGGTGAAGGTGTTGTCGCAGATTTACGTCGTGATACTTTTTCCAGGTTGATTAAGTTACCCATAAGCTTTTTTGAAGCACGTAAAACAGGTGAGCTAACCTCAAGACTAACTACTGATGTAAGCACAATTCAATCTGTTGTAAGCACATCACTTCCACAATTGTTTAGCCAGACCTTTACGCTTATTGGTGGCACCATATTGATGGTTGTTATTAACTTTAAACTCAGCCTGGTAATGCTTGCAACTATTCCTGCTGTTATTTTAGCTGGCGCTTATTTTGGGCGTAAGTTGCGTAAGATTTCAACTGAGTTTCAAGATCAAGTTGCTGCTGCCAATGCGGACGCTGAAGAAGCTATTGTGGGTATTCGAGAAGTTAAGGCTTTTACTGCTGAGAGCATCGAAGAGCGACGTTATCAAGGTGGAATTTCTGCGTCGTATGACATGGGTTTAAAACGTGCCAAGGTTCGTGCTTACTTTACACCCACAATAATTATGGTTGCTTTTACAGCTGTTACTGTAATTCTTTGGTATGGTGGTCGTCTTGTTATTTTAGATGGCTTGCCACCTGGAGATTTGATTACCTTTTTGCTACTGACCTTTTTTGTGGCTGGTTCGATTGGTAGTTTCACTGGGTTATACAGCCAGTTTCAAGAAGCACTTGGTTCTTCTCGCCGTGTGTTTGAATTGCTAGATGAAGTAAGTGATTTGGTTGAAGCACCAAATCCAAAAGACCTAAGCTCAGTTGCTGGCGCAGTGCGCTTTGACAAGATGTCATTTCGCTATGGCGATAGAGGCAGCGAGAACATCTTAAAAGAGTTAGATTTAGATGTTAAAGCTGGCGAAATTATTGCAATTGTTGGACCTAGTGGTTCAGGTAAAACGACGCTTGTGTCACTTATTCCTCGTTTTTATGACCCTGTAGACGGTGCAATAACGATTGATGGTATCGATTTGCGAGAAGTGACTTTAGCGCAATTACGGTCGCACATCGGTATTGTGCCACAAGAAACTTTGTTGTTTTCAGGTAGTATAATTGAAAATATTCGCTACGGTAAAGATGAAGCTACACCTGCTGAGGTTGAAGCTGCTGCACTGGCTGCGAATGCCCACGAATTTATTCTGAACTTTGAAGCTGGTTATGATACTTTGGTTGGCGAGCGTGGAATTAAATTATCTGGTGGTCAGAAGCAGCGTGTTGCGATAGCCAGGGCCATCCTAAAAGATCCCCGTATCCTCATCCTAGACGAAGCTACTAGCTCATTGGATAGTGAGTCAGAAGCTTTGGTACAGGAAGCTTTAGATACCCTTATGCAAGGTCGAACTACATTTGTAATTGCCCATAGACTCAGTACTATCCGCAATGCTGATAGGATTATTGTGTTGGATGAAGGACAGATAGTGCAAGAAGGTAGCCACGATAAGTTGCTCACAGATGGTGGTTTGTATAAGGAGCTTTATGACAAGCAATTTAATCCTGAATAAAAATCAGGTATTGAAAGTTTAAGACTAAAATATGCGGTGATAGGTGGTTTTTAAAACTACTAATCACCGCATATTTTCTGTTTATCCTTTGGGTTTTAGTCGAAGAAACGATAAGGCTATTTTTTGGATTTTAGAATATAGTCGCACCTCAATAAATAAGGTATACTAATCTTTATGCCTCTAGAAGTACACTCTCCATTTTCTCCAAAAGGTGACCAGCCCGAAGCCATCAAGAGTCTTGTTGAAGGTTTGGGGGATGGTCTGAGCTATCAGACATTGTTAGGTGCTACAGGTACGGGTAAAACCTTTACCATGGCTAAAATTATTGAAGAAACTCAGCGACCAGCACTGATTTTAGCGCCGAATAAAATTCTTACAGCTCAGCTTGCAGGCGAATTTAGAGAATTTTTCCCAACTGCAGCGGTTGAGTTTTTCATTAGTTACTACGATTACTATCAGCCTGAAGCTTATGTACCTGCACGTGATTTGTTTATTGAAAAAGATGCGAATGTTAACACTGAATTAGAACGTTTGCGTCAATCTACGACACGGAGTTTACTCACACGTGATGATGTAATTGTCGTTGCGTCTGTTTCAGCTATTTATGGTTTAGGTTCACCTGAAACTTATAAAGCACTCAACCTAATTTTGCATGTTGGGCAGAAGATTACGCGTGATGATATCCTCACAAGATTAATTGCACAACAGTACGAACGTAATGATGTTGAAATTGCAGCAGGACGTTTCCGTGCAAAAGGCGATACAGTAGAAATTTGGGCAGCTTACGACGAAAACCCTATGCGAGTGCAACTTTGGGGTGAGGAAATTGACCATATAGCGATGGTTGATCCTGTTACGGGTGACGAGATTTTAGTCCTTACCTCGACAACTATATTTCCTGCTAAACACTACGTGACGACACAAGAACAGCTTGCACCTGCTGTTAAAATGATTGAACAAGATTTAGCCTTGCGAGTGGATTTCTACGAAAAGAATGACAAGCTTCTAGAGCGTCAGCGTATAAAAGAGCGCACACTATATGATCTAGAAATGCTTAAAACATTAGGCTACTGCTCTGGTATTGAAAACTATTCACGCTATCTAGATGGTCGTATGCCAGGCGATGCACCACACACACTGCTTAGTTATTTTCCAGATGACTATATTACCTTTTTAGATGAGTCACACGTTATGCTTTCACAGGTTAAAGGTATGTACAATGGTGACAGAGCAAGAAAACAAACCTTGGTAGATTATGGTTTTCGACTTCCTGCTGCCTTGGATAATCGCCCCCTTAAACGACCAGAATTTTTAGAAACAGTTGGACAAGTTATCTATGTTAGCGCAACACCCGCTGATTTAGAACGTGAAATGAGCGATAACATTGCAGAGCAAGTTATTCGCCCAACAGGTTTGCTTGATCCTGAAATCACTGTAAAACCTATTAAAGGTCAGGTTGATGACTTGATCTTTGCTATTCGTGAACGTGCTAAAAAGAATGAACGTGTTTTGGTCACGACCTTGACTAAGAAGATGTCTGAAGATTTAACAGAATATCTTGCGCAACAAGGTATTCGTGTACGCTACATGCACTCTGGGATTGATTCTGTAGAACGTCAAGTAATCATCCGAGATTTACGCTTAGGACATTTTGATGCTTTGGTGGGTATTAACCTTTTGCGTGAAGGTTTGGATTTGCCAGAAGTTTCACTGGTTACAATTCTAGATGCGGATAAAGCTGGGTTTTTGCGTAGTGAACGTAGTTTGATTCAAACTATTGGTCGTGCTGCACGTAATGTAAATGGTGAAGTGTATCTCTATGCTGATACTTTTTCTGACGCTATGACTTCTGCAATTGGTGAAACAAACAGACGTCGTGAAAAGCAAAAGGCTTATAACGAATTACATGGTATTACACCTGAAAGTATTATCAAAAGTGTTCGTAATATTATCCGTGGTGAAACAGATGATGGCGAGGATGGGACACCACTTAAAAAACTTGCGCCTTGGGAACGTGAACTGGCTGAAGATGATATGAAGCAAGAACTTTCTTTGCTTGAAAGCCAAATGTGGGAAGCAAGTGAAGATCTTGACTTTGAAAAAGCTGCGGCTGTTCGTGACCGTATTCGTGAGTTGGAATCTAAGCTATCGGGTGTGGAAGTTCCTGTTATTGAGTTACCAGGAACTAAGAAGAAAAAGAAGTAGAAAAATAGACTTTGTAGGGATGCTTAAACATCTTGATAAGACATTTTTATAAGGTAGTTAGGTTGCTTGAAAGTGTCAATCTTGGTTAAAAAAGAAGATATCTAAAAAGCAATAAAAAAAGGGAAAGCTTGAGATTATCAAGCTTTCCCTTTTAACTTACAGCCTTTTATGAACCATTGTTCGTATGGTGTAAAGGCTACTAGAACTTATTATTTAAGCTTAATCTAATGCCCAACTTAGGACTGGATCACTGATACTTGCGCCGTCTGCTACGACGTAGCGTATGACTTCGTAGAATCCATCTATAATTGTACGCTCAAAGATTTGCGCTTGACCATTCATAACTTCATCAGTAATGCGAACAGGATAAGGTAATTCCCCTTCACTTACGAGTTCTAAGATGACTTCACTTTGACCACCTGTAGTTGTTAGATATTTATTTATAGTTAGAACACCAAACTCAACACTGGTGCTTGCTTGAATAACTAGGGTACTAACATCAAGTTTACTTATCTCAGGTATTACAGAAGTTGAAATACCTGAGGTTGAAGTTGCTGAACTTGAAGTAACTGAGTTGATTGCTACAGTTTGAGTTTCGGTTACTACTGTACTCGTTGTAGGTGCCACAGTATTAGCTTGACTAGTCACTGAAGGTACTTGCTGTACATCACCATAAGTTTGGAAGCTTACAGTTGGGTCAGTCATTGGTGTTCCTGCTGGTACTAGATACTCAATAGTCTCCTGATAACCTGCGTAAATATTGCGGACTACTATGAATGGTTCAGACTGAGGAATCGGATCTGTTAGAACGATTGCATCAGGTAGTGCTTCACGACTATAAAGATTTAGAACAACCTTAACAAGACCATCGCTGGTTTGTACATGATGCTTATCAATCGTTAGAGGTCCAAAGACTATAGTTGTATCTCGTTCAGTAGCACTTTCACTACCCAACGGTATTAGTGGGAAGTCACTTACAGCCAAGCCTTCTATACGAACTCGGTGTATGTAACCACCATCGCTGGATTCGGTTGTTTGACGAGGTGTAAAGAATACTGATTCTGCGTCAAGTTGAACAATTGCTTCACCTGTTGGAACATCTCTAAAGGCGTAGTTACCTTCAATATCTGTCCTGATTTGCTGACCGTTACCAAGTAAGAGACGTGCGTTTTCCATCGGTATATCTAGTTCGCGGTCATATTCGTAGTTTCTGTTTACGTCTAGGTAGACGCGGCCAGTTAGGACATTTTCACTTAGGTCGAAAAGGTCACGATCAATTGTGATACTTGCGTTGGCTTGAACTTTTGCAGTTACTCTGCCAGAGGTACCTTCACCTGTTGCTTCAACAATATTGTCTAAATTCTCGCTAGCATTTGGACCGATACGCAGGCTGTAGCCTATCTCAACTTTTTGACCTGCTGGTAAGGTAATGTCTGTCCAAACAAGTGTGTTATCTGCGGAGACAACCGGAATATCTAGCGGCTCACCAGCGATGCTGATCGTAGCAGTATCTGGAACATAGGTTGTTCCGAATGGCAGTATATCTGTGATGTCGGTGTTTATGCTTTCGAAATCACTGTCACTAGAGACAACTACTGTATAAGGTACGACTTCACCGATGATATAGATTTTCTGAGGTACAGCTTTATCGATACGAATATTGATCGGTTTAGGATCGGTAATTGGTCTTAGGCTTATCTCAGTTGGTTCACTATTATTGGTTGGGTCACCATCTTTGTCAGGATCAGCTTCGCCGTCTGTCTTACCAGATGAGGTATCGCTAATTGGCTTACCAAGTGGCGAGTCTGCTTGTACGTCTGCGATGTTACTGAAGACGGTTTCACCTTTGATTTCAGTGAATGGTATTGCCACTGTTATGCTTAGGCTTGTTTTGTCGCCTACTGCAAGGTTATTACCAGCAGCTAGGAGTTCAGGGTCGCTCGAGCCATTGAAACGTTCATTAACAGTCATGTTATTACTACTAATTGACTCGACAGTATATATATCTTTGCCAAAAGTATTGTCTAGATTATCTGTAGCTTGAATATTACTCAGCGGCAGATTACCAGAGTTTATAAAGACTAAGGTATAAGTGATTAAGAAGGACTGAGTATCAAAGTCACTAAGTGCTTCTTCAGCAACTTTAGCAAGGCCAATTTGAGCGACAGGTACAACAACTGCGACAACTTCGGTATCTTCAATTACAGGTGTTTCGTTGCTGCTAGCACGGCCAACATTACGAACCTCACCTGTTAAGGCAGTTGTAGCGTCAATGGTATAGCTAACATCTAGGACGCAACTTGCGCCAACTGCAACTGTTGGACAGCTTAAGCTATCACCAGTTAAGGTGTCACTAACTTGTACATTATTTAGAACCATATTACCTGTGTTAGTTGCTGTGATTTGGAAGTTCAAGCTATCACCTAAGGTAACGGTGCCTGATCTATCTTCATCTGTATTGTCTAAGAAGACTTTGTCGATTTCTAGTCTTGGTAGGGGTCGAGGTATTTCAGTAACAGTTGGATCGTCTGGATTACCATCATTGTTTCCATCGCTATTGGTTGGGTCTTGAGGGTTATCACTGGTATCTGTAATTGTTATACCTGTTGGGCTTATAGCAGTTGCGCTAGCTTGGTTAACGACTTGACCAGCGTCTATATCTGCTTGAGTTAGTGTGTGGACTGCACTACAGCGGATGACATCATTTGGTGCAATGTTATTAGCTGGTAGGGCAGGGGTACATTGGTTAATGACTGCATTGTTATCGGTTAAGGTAACAGTGTTCAGGATGGTATCACCACTATTGATAATGGTTATAGCGTAGTTAATAACATCACCGATATTACCAACCTCATCGCCACCTGTATTCAAGATACCAAGCTTGCTCACGTTTAGCGCTGGGTTACCAGGAGGAGGTGGTGGCTCAATATTTGTTCTTGTAGGATCGTCAGGGTTACCGTCACTATTTGGATCTGTGTTACTTGAGTCGTCAGGGTCATCTGAAGTATCGACAACAGGATTACCTGCTGGATCAAGTGCTGTGACAGTGGCTTGGTTGAGTACGAATCCAGTGCTGATGTCTTCTGCAGTAAGTGCGTGAACGGCGTTACAGGTCATGCTTTCACCTGGTGCCAGAGTTGTATTGTCGGTACAAGCAGTAATAACTGCATTGTCATCTAGGATAGTTACACCACTGATGCTGACGTTGCCAGTGTTTGTAGCTGTGATGATGTAAGTAATAAGGTCACCAACTGTTGAAATACCGTCTGTACCAAGATCAAGGGAACTGGTTTTGACTAGACTAATGGATGGTGAACTACTAAGCGTTGTTGTTGTGACATCATCAGGGTTGCCATCTTGATTCGGATCGTTATTGCTTGGGTTTGATGGGTCGTCTGAAGTGTCAGTGACAGGGTTGCCAGTAGGGTCTGTTGCGTTGGCTCGAGCCTGATTGACTACAAAGCCAGCGTTGATATCTTCTAAAGTAACGACGTGCTCAGCAATACAAGTAATGATTGTGCCAGGCGCAAAGTTATCGACTGGAAGGTCTCTACTACAGCTTGTGATAACCGCATTGTCG
>JAULCF010425542.1:0-11503 GCA_032361265.1 Devaleraea mollis | reverse complement strand
GTCTGCACGGAGGCACACACCCTGCTGACTTGGTCCAGCTTAGGGACCAACCGCTACGGTCCAGAGCTTGGCGCGCCAAACTTGCAAGTCTGGACCGCCACGCACGGCGCGTGCAACCTCCTGTCCAGTAACCCGTCAGTCCTAAATAAAATCGCCAACAAGTGAAGACGCTCATTTTAAATTAGCGTCGTTCAGGGCGATTCTACTTCTATCTGCTGTTTAGTTCTGTGCAAATCAGACGATAATTATTTTACTCACACTCGCTAATACACTACTGAACGGCACATATTTTTAAACGAGCGTCGGCCAGTAGTTGGCGATTCTACTTAAGTTGGTGGGTGGCACGGAAGTAAACAGCAGATAGAATTCTATCTGCTGTTTACTTCTGCGCCACTCAGATGACAATTCTAGAATTTCGAGTAAGAGCTTCTACTCGCACTGGAAAACGAGAGCTCTTTCCTTCCATCGAAAGTATCAAAAATAAAATTCACTGCACCCCTGCTACGCCTGTGGATTGAGATTCGCAAAAATTGCATCTTTAATTTTTAATTTAAAAAAAAGTTGCAATGTGGCTCATTTGCCCAAAGTTCCCAATCTACCGGCGTCCACCACCAGCCGTATCTGACGAAGCATATATTATATAATAATAATAATAAAATCTAGTCAGGTATCGCGCGGCTGGGTGTTAACAATACAAAGAACATATATTAAGCAGGCATATGCCTGGTAGGTACGTACTTTTTCTATTGTTAGCGCCCAGCCGCGCGATACCCGACTGGATTGTTTATGTAGTGTGAAGTATCACTACCACGGCCATGACGTCGGTAGTGCACTTCCGCTCTTGTCCTGACTACCGGAAGCTAGTCACGCCACACTAGACTCGCTATCTAGTAAGCAACCCGGAAAGTAGTCGCGACTACCGTTTGGGCTGTCTTACTAGATAGCCCGGTAGCTACTGTAGTATACTAGACTCGAGTCTTGACGGGGATTAAACAACCCGGAAAGTAGTCGTGACCGTCTCCTCGGAGGCGTTGGTCGCAACTACTGTTTGGGCTTCGTACTAGATAGCCCGTCGTCTAGTATACTAGCTCTCGGGATATCTAGCAGATATCCCGGACGCGTTGGTCGCAACTACCGTTTGGTGACAGCGCCTATATAGTCTCAGAAACACGTGGTCTATCGTCCGCGTGGAGGCAATGCACGACTGCGGTGGATGTCGACGACGCTCGTTTAGAAAGAATACCAGAGAACGAATTTTACTTACAGATGTACCAATTTCAATATTGATTGCAGTCCGGAATTCCGCAAATCAATAAATTCGGCTCTCAAAGTGGGATTGCAAATATTTAGTTGTGAAAATACAGAGGTAAGGCTCTTCGCGATTTTCAACAAGCTTTGTCGCTGCAATTGGGGTCCTGAATCCTTTCAATATTTGAGCACTACACAGGCCAAGTCAGGGCTTTCGTATGAGCACCAGGGCTTTACGACGTTTGCTAACTTGGTCGCCTAGAAATGTTCTACTTTCATTTTTCTTCAGTTTATTTTAACCCACACCGTATCGTGGCTTGCGTGTATAAATGATTTTGACCTACATTATATATTGCGATCAGAGCACTGATCAGTGCTCTCGAGAGCTCAACCTGAGCTGAAGGTTTAGCTATTGCTACCGCAGCTACGGTATCGATAAACTGTCGCGACAACATGTATACGTAAACGATCTTGTACGTATTCGCAAATGATATTTGAGCTAAATGAACTTCCATATTTTTTGCAAGCTGAAAGATCATCCTCTGCGCAGATAAAACCCAATACGTATTGCCATACGGCGCAAATAGTAAGAAGAAAACTAAACCACTTAAGCACTATTTGTTCAAGTTAGCAGGTTTCGCTACGGAATTTAAGCTTTTCATTTCACTGCGGATGGTTGAGATTTCTTGTAGGAAAAGGATTACCAAGCTAGGCTCGGGACTGTTACTCACTTAGCTGAAAGTGTTCAATTTCATGTCGTACATTTTAATTTGCACCGTCTTGAGGCTTAGATACGTAAACAATCGTTAAGCCTAAATGAAATCAACAACTTGAATTTATCACAGTCTCTCCTACAAAAGTTCGTCCACATTCCTTGAATATATAGCTTACTCTTTACAGCGAGCTTCCCGCCAGTCAAGTACCTAAAGGAAATTATCCTAAGAAACGTCGAAGACACGTAGACGGGGCATTCACTCGTGCTTGTTTTTGTAACAAGCAAGAGTGAAGGCGCCTTCCAGGTTAACCTGAGCTCAAAAGTAATAATAGAATAAAGACAAAAAGCATACCATTCACGTGCTAAATTGCCACGAGTGAACAGCTATCCAAAAGACAGGTCTGCTCCTTTGTTTTTCATTCACGATAGAGATGAGAGAATGTCACCATTTGCCACTAGCGAATGGTGTCAATTCCTACTCAGGAAAATCAGCCCGCTCTATAGAGATGCATATATATGCCATGGCCGAGCCGCATCAAATCAGCCCAGCGATTTTATCGCGTGAGCTTCGCAAGCAAATAAATGACTTTCACAAAAACGCACAAATTCTATTAAACAAATCATTGGTGCAGAGACGGGACACTTTTATCTGTTGCTTACCTGTAGAGCATGGCGTGAGTGTGACTCCTTGCTCAAGAAATATGAACTAATATTCGCAAGCCTCATTCGCATCTTCCTGAACACGAGCCGGTCGGGATTAAGCTCTGGAATACGGAATTGAGTGGGCAAGTGGACAATACTGCTGCGGAGCTCACAGTAGCAACAATTAATGCAATAAATAGCCCGATCGACTAGCGACGTTCCGCGGAGAAAGACGACTTAAGGGTTGCAGATTGTTTACCAAAATTAACCTAGACCACATGACCAGCTAGTTCATTAATATTGTACGCTAGCCACCTCTCTTTCTAGCGCTCAGACAATAAAATCAAAAGGCCTTCGGCACGCGCTATATCACTCTTTCACACGCGTCCCAGATAGCCTTCGCCCACACCCCACTTCTCGGTGGGCCTCAGCCACGCTAATTCCCCCAAAACACTGCCGACATAACGGACTTCGACTGTCTCGTCCGGGCGGGCCCTGTCCACTTCGCCCCACGGGTCCTCTTCGTTTCGCCCTGCGGGTCCTCCTATTTTCTCTCCGCGGGTCCTCTTCGCTTCGCCCCGCAGGCCCTCTTCGCTTCGACGCTTCGCCTGCCCTCTTCGCTTCGGACGTCTTCTTCGTCCCGAGCGTCCTCTTCGCCCGCGCGACCTCTCCGCCTCACACGTCCTATTAGACCTGCGCGTCCTCTCCGCCCTGCACGTCCTCTCCGCCCTGCGAGTCCTCTCTGCCCGGTGCGCCCTCTCCGCCCGGCGCGTCCTCTCCGCCTCGTGCACCATGTCTGCCCCGTGCACCCTGTCCGCCCCGCGCACCCTGTCCGCCCCACGGACCCTGTCCGCCCCGCGCACCCTTTCCGCCCCGCGCACCCTGTCCGCCCCGCGCACCCTGTCCGTCCCGCGCACCCTGTCCGCCCCACGGACCCTGTCCGCCCCGCGCACCCTGTCCGCCCCGAGCATCCTTTCCGCCCTGGGCGTCCTCTCTGCCGCACGCGACCTTCTCTACCCACAGTCTACCTTCCACCGCGACCAGCCTAAAGCGCCCTCGAGCCAATCGAGGTCTAAGTCAACCATGCCTCCTGTGCAGCGCAGATCGGTCGGTGGCCATTCAGTCCGCTAACTAGACACAAAACAATGTCGACGTCAGTTGTGTCGGATGTTCTGGCTTTGCTTACAGCAGTACTTTAGAGCAGTAAAAGACTCACTTATTTTTCGTAAAAGGAATAACCCGCCAAAATTCTTTCGCGCCAAATTCATATTTTCATTAAAGCGCGTGAAAAGGTAATTGAAAAATAGTGCGTCACCTTGACTTGACGGTCAATGACGTCAGCGGTTTGAAGCCGGCGTCAGGTGTACAGCGGATTGTAGCGGTTTACACGTGTACAGCGGATTGTAGCGATGCAGCGCGTTCTACATCTCTGAAAGGATTGCGTTGCCGGCAGTTTTGAAATACAAAAATAATTTTTGGAGCATAACTTATCACATCTAATTAGCCAGCAGAGAATTCAGGCTATATAACCCCATCGTATCCTCCTGGAAAATGCTTCGCCACTCACAACCGCAGAACATCACACCACCAGATATAGCCATCACCACTCATCACGAATGCCCCCATCAACATCGCTCTGCCCGGGGCGATTCCATCAGCAATAACAATCGGCATCATCGCAACGCCATGACTTGATCGGGCGTCCCAGTTGCACGAATGAGGGGCGACGTCAGGCTTACGAGGAGACGAGTGACGGCGCTGAGCGTGGGCAAGTGTGCATGTCTCGGGTATGTAGCCACCGTGGGATACTATGATACGGTGGTTACGGGGCGGGTGTGGTTGGTGGGGGATATGATGGGAGGTGTGATACGGGTGTGACACTAATTATAGTGTTACAACACTGCACTTGGTCACATACCCCTATCATACCTCTTATCACATCCTCAGCCGACTGACACTGCGACCCAAAATAGACGCGACTGTGAGAATCATTTTCTCATTGGGCGTCAAAATAATGCCATATTTGCTCGTCCCTTTCAAAAAGCGCAAAATCATTTGAACAGCAGTTCAATGATGACGCTATGAATTAGCACTCTGTCGGGCGAGTATTCTAGCTCTTGTTGATATATCAGGTTGGGTATGCAGGGCCAGATAGAGCAAATTTCCAATAGCTGTGCGATATGGCATAGTTGTCATAGTAGGTTCCACGTCGTGGATTCGCTCGATCATAGTCGATAGAATAGATGGAACTATAGGGCTGTGAGCGACATGAATGTACTCCATATTAAAAATCCCTAATAGTTTCATTGACAAATTTCTCTTGGTGCAGGACCCTTGGAAGGCGTTTGCCATCCTTGTCTGAACTATCAGTGTATTGGCAACCCAGAAAATATCTCATTGGCCCAAGATCAGTGATGTCGAAAATGCCTGACAGTTCTTTCTTGGTATTTCCCATAAAATTCAGAGAATTTGTCATGAACAATATGGCATCTACATAGAAGACAAGCCTTGCTCAGTTGTCACCTTCGAACCGCTCGTAGACACATTCCGAGCGTTCAATCGTGGTATAGTGCAACTTCTTGAGATGACCAGATAGGTATTCAGATCAGATAGCGCTACTTTATTTCAAACCTTATATTGTGCACTGTATTTTTAGAATTGATCTCCTCTTGCACTGCCTTTTGTGTCATTTGGTTATGACATATAGATGTTTTCTGCCAGTTTGTCATATAGATAGGCATCGGTTATGTCATAATGATGAACGTGCTCTTGGTTGTGTTCAGAAAGCACCTATGCCATCCTGAACGTAGTAAACGTGACGACAGGCGAGAACAGCTGATCGTACTAGACCTCTCGTTGTCAATTCCCGAGCGACACGAGGCGAGCCTTAAATGTTTCCACGCTTCCATCAGAATAGTGCTTCACTTTGAGCACATTATTGACGGCAAGACTCTCTTTCCAATCGGTCGAGGCACAACTCTCCATGTTGGCGGCCTTCCAGCATCTTAATCTGCTTAGCAATAGCTTGTTTTTATTTGTCAGCATCTGTACTTTTGAGAGCTTCCTTAAGAGTGGGAGTATCTGAATTGGGTTCGGCTTTGGGCTTCTGAACCTACTTCTTCTTGTATTTGGCCAACAGTGCTGAAGGTTCATAAAACTTGGTCGCTCTCCTGCTCCTTCTTGGCCTTGTAGTTGAAAAATGCGCTTCAGAGCAACTCAGTGCATGAGGCTCATTAACGTCCTCTGACTCATATCCAATGTCGTCCTCCTTGTCGGATTCATCATCTGTCCAGCTCCGAGTCCGAACAAGCAAGATCAGGTACCTCATCTGAATTTGAATCAGACTCATCAGTCAGTCTCCTCTGCGGGTTCATCGGTCTGAAGTACCGGTGGGATAGTGATCGGACCCTTGAGATCGCACCAAGATGTACCATCGACATCGTCTAGCGTATCATTAGGAGTGTAGTTATCAGAGCTATCTGCTTTGTGGTCAGAATCGTCTTAATCCTCCTCACTTGCAGAGTATGGAATTTCAGGGCCATAATCGGACCACTTGTACTCATCAAAGTGATTTTCAAACTTGCGGAAAACGTTCTCATTGAAACGAGCATGGCGCATATAGTTGACAGTGATGTATGGGACACGTGTACCCACGTCAACTCATGTGAGTATGACGCTATCAAAGCACGACCAAGATAACGGTCACAACTTCTAGCAAGTGTATGATACACCGCCGCAATTAATCGGTGTATCATCCACCAAATTTGACCGTCCACACAATAAAACACAGCGCGGCATTCGCCGCCCTGACCACCGAGGGTACGCAACACTGCACCCCCTTTTACTCGGTGTGCCACTCCCCCTCGCCGTCGCTCCGTGCTCCCTCTCTCTCTACGCTAGCTGCGCGCCGCGCCTACGCTCTACGCTCCCGCACCGCGCTCACACTCTCCACAGAAAGATCGCGCCACCACCGCAGCCACAGCGCTTAGCCACAGTGCTACCGTCGATAACAACCTATCCACAGCGCTACAGCCACAGTGCTACTCGGGTGAGATTCACAGTCAACCTCTCTCCTGTGGTCTGCTCTGGACGGCCCAGAGCAGTTTCCAACCTCCGGTAGACGACATAAAAGACTGATCACAGCTGCAAGCACACAATAACGTAGACTCTGTGAGGAGGTCTCATACAAGATCTGATCCCCGTCGCCTCTCCCAAGTTGTTAATTTCATCCGGCCTAGTCATTGCGCGACCAAACCGATTTCACAATACACCGCTTTGTTCATCCGGGGCATTGATTTTTGACTCCCACATCGGCATGCCTCCCAAGGAGACTACTTTCATATCAACAGCAGGAATAAAATCGGAGTAAAAAGCCTTCGAGCCTGAAAGCACAGTCCCGTCTGAATTTCGCGGAAGAAGGGCTTCCTCCAAAATTGTAACTCCACCACTGACAAACTCAGTCTAGCTCATCGCTTCTCCAGGTAAACCGAACGCAGAGGCAGTCGAACTGGCATCATTGCGAGCACTTTCAGACGAAACCCAACGGCATGCCGACTTTGCCATGTTGCGAGAGTCCAAAACATGCGCCACGCATGCCCTTCAAATTTCTCCAACTCAGATGGCTCGAAAAGATACGGGACGACATTGCCATTTCTCGTCATCATAATTTGCATGTGGTATGCACGATGGCAGAATCTCTTTCTCAGGTAGTATTGTTTACGCTTCTCAGTCTCATTCGCCGCAACTCAATTCCGGGACGCCCACACAGCTGCTTTCAAGGGATTGCGGTTACCCAGGGTAATTGCTAGCCCTTCCAATGCAGCGCTAAGTACGGATGAATTTGACTGTTCTTAGAAGTCAGGGTCGTCGCTTATCGGTGGAACCCCAGAACTACGGGCCCCTTCTCGGTTTGACTTTCTAGGTCTCTTCGTGGCAGAGGGAGCAATACTTTATTCGGGATCCTCTAACCTCGGCGGCTTGGATTTTCTTTTCGCGGTGGCATCGCCTTCCCAACATTCCCAACTCTTCTAGATTAAAACGAATGTTTTCCAGTTGTAGCAACATCCGATGCAATGGGCGCAAATTATGGCTCGAGTGTTGGGGCTGTCGGTCTTGCATAATACCTTGAGAAATCATCACATCGTTCCTGGAACTTGCGCAAGCGAGTCTCATCACTTGGCAGGATCTACGCGAACCTCCTTCCACACCTCTTCGTCATGTTTTCGCACTCATTCGTGAAAGAAGCCATTGCAGCCTTCGCCATTGCTTTCCACTTAATCTCAATTTTTTCGTAGGTTGAGCATTCCGGTTGCTACTCAGTGAAGACGTGCAGCGCAGAGTCCAACGATTGCCTAGCGGTCATAACCAAGCGAGAACTGAGCACTTTTCTTCTCTCTCTGACCTGAACCGCCAACAGAAGCATCACGGCGTTACACGTCACGCAATCCAAGCTCTCCTCGAACATGTGCCGATCTTAGTATGAGTACAATCGTGGATCGTCGGATTGGACACGTCTCAAAATCCATGCAAACGCCGGCGGCCTCAACGCAGAACTGACTGCATAACCAACAATATCTGCAGCCGGGATGAGAATTAGATTCATACCCATGTATTCTGCCACTTCCACAAACCATTCCTCGTCCCATCCATGATCTAGCATCATTGAACTAAATACGTTCGCTAGTATTTTAGCCAGGGCGCGCATAGTTGAGTCATGAGGCTGTGTGACGACATCCGTTCGCACGGGCCGCGCCAAATCTCCTTTTTCCAGACACCTCTCCAGGGACCTGAGAATTCCAAGTATGTGTTTCAAAAACTTAACCTCTGCCACCAATTCCCTTGTCTTGTAAAGGGTTGACTGTATTCCACGTATCGAGCAGAAGAACGAAAATTTTGCCTTGCATTTGTGAACAGGGTGCAAACCGTTTCTAACATTTGCACAAAGGTGCTCCGCCGAAGCAAGGAGCTCATCAACTGCCGAACCGCTTTCAACATCTGGAGTGTACAGGATTATTACACACGCGTCCTGAATACTGCAAGTGTTGTCAAATATGTGTTTGGCATTCTCATAATTTAAGGCATCGAAGAAAGATTTATTGATACTTTTCGCATTTGTTATCTTCTTTGCAGAACTGTCTTTCGTTTCGTCATTGTAGGCAATAGAATAGCGTCTTATCTCCCGAACAAAATCGCTGGGTTTCATGGGCTTAAATCGTTCTGGTGCTGTGAGATATGCAACGGAACTCATGACGTCGAGGCGATGTAAGCGTGGCGACCACCCCTCCTGAACATAAGTGACCGATGAGTTCATGAATGACAAACGCTTCTCGAATAAAAGGGAGGCAAGGGCGCTGTGACAAGTACCCTCACGCAACACGCAAAATCTCACACGTTCTCCCCTCTCCAGGCCGCTGTACCCAGATTTTCTTCAGCGACTCTGCAATGGAATTGCGCCTCATCCATCTCAGCAGCACCGACATGCTAAATAGATGAAAGTTCTCACACAAATCCCACAGAAGGATTAGGCTAAGCCTCAAGCAGAGCAACTCCACGAACTACTAGCCTGTGTCAGAGGCGCCTTTACCGGCGCAATGTCAATGTGGTCGATCTGTGAGAAGGAGGCATTCGCCATGGTCTACACCACGGCACAAACAAACTACTACACCGCTTGCGCAGAAACAAGCAGCTACGAAGATCACCGCAACCTCATATTTATCTTCGACCCTTTGAATAGTCATCCAAATATGCCTTCATCTTTGGTGTCTAAGATACAGCTCCTGGCACTAATACTCGCTCAGTTCGCGTATGTAGTAATCCATGTGCCTGGGGAGTCTGACTACTGCTCAGGTCTTATAAAAGGCTGGGGCGCTTCTTCTAAATTGCGCAGACTCTACGTGCCGATTCCGGACGTAGACTCCCAGACGTTTTACAAAGACACGATTTTGGGCAAAATCAAAGAAGCCCAAAACGCTATGTTACCGGCCGAGGCGATCTTTCTCACCGTCGACAGCAAGGCATCTCACGGATGCCTGCGTCGAGATGAAAATATTAAGGTACTCAAAACGGCCACTCAAATCAACATAGATTTGCTGATCATGAGCCCCTGCAGTCCGGAAGGACACAGGGCCAAAACCGTTACTGTTGAGTTTAAGGAAGAGGTGCGAAGGTTATTCCGTCGAAGATTTGTCGTGTTGGTCAGGTGGGTCGGTTTCCCGGGCGAGGATACTTGACAGGTGCTTCAAGTCTTCGCCACGGACGTACCAGTCCAGCGCCTTAGAGTTTAACTCCACCGAGAAAGATTCTGTGACCACCGCGGCCCTCAATCAAGGCCAAACCCTTCTCAAGAAGTCTGGCTAACAGCGTGCATAACCTATTTATGTAGTAGCCCTATCACTATCGCTAATAGTATGTGCTAAGCAGTTTAAGACTTCCAAATGGGCAAGCAAGTGCCCTAATATCCAATTATATTCGGGATATGATTGCCAGCACAATCTATGACGCGTTTCAACAACGCGGGCCAACAACTCTGGATCCAATAACAGATCTACAGAGTGTTGGCGAAAGTGTCTTCTACAACAAAGTGGAAATGTTTACTGCCTTTCACACCTAACCTGTTAGTGTGACAAGCGTCAACCGCAGCCACATTTATATCGAGAGTGATCTCCCGCTAGGACATCAGGGGTCCCACCTACAACAAAGTGGGGAACGGAAAAAAGGTCAGTAACACCTACAAACCTCAGAGTTTGCGCCACAGTGTTTGAGCAGGTTTGTCAAACAACTTCAAAATGGACAAAACCCTGAGAGCTGTGACTAGTGCTGCTAACACTAACCTCACAGTGCGGCTAGCTTCAGACTAGCGCTTCACTAAGCCTAGCTATCTGGAGGCACTGATTTACAGGTAACGTGTTAGCACGCCCAAGCGTTCTTCTTACAGTGCCGCCATCAATGACAACACTGCCACATCACCTCACGTGTGATGCATCATCCACCGTGATTGGGCAAAACAACCGAGTTTTAAGCGGTCTCATAGCTTACTCATAGACAGTGCTATGAGCGTCGTATTCGACCGCCAAAAAATAAACTCGGGTGAGTACATTACGTTCTCACCTTGGGCCTCAGGTGGAGATGGGTACCAACGTCAACACTGACGCAAATTCTTCCTGTGTGCACCAACCGAGTTTCAGCAGCTTAGCGCTGACCCATCTCGCTCCTTTGTGCCGAGCCCGCGCCTCCCTCGCCCGGTTCTCAGCATTACTCAACAGAAAAGAGTTACTCAATAACGTTTGTCGAACAAGACGCTAGATTTCTCTATAGAAAGGAAGTGCAAGGAGTAGAAAGAGATCTACACAAGATGACAAGTAGTGTTAAGTCGAAAAAATCTCAAATCGTAAAAAGAGATCTAGACACACTTTTCAAAGGACAGACTGTACTCTTAAAAGAGTAAAAAGACGAACTTTGTTCGCTAAATGTTTGTGGGAAGAAACTTAATGACTCCAGTTTTTGCAAAAGTGTTCATGGGCTGTTTATGCCACGAAAAATATTAAGACAAACAACAAGTAAGTCAAGGAATTCTATAAATAATTTTGATAGGGATTTGATGACATTTATTCACAGTGACGTGATTAAGATGTCAACAAAATTTGTTAGAATTTGCAACAACATGTTTTAAAATATTGCACATTTTAATGTTTAAAATTAATTTTAAAGGACTTTTTTTTAAATTTCATTTAAACATTACTTAGTATCGTTTTTAAACGCTGGGGTATAAAAGCTACGCTATTAAATTCACTTTTGTCTTTTGACCTTTGGAGATCTATAAATGACTTAACATTTTTTAAAATTACATTTAAAAATGTAATTTTAAAAAATGTTAAGTCATTTATAGATCTCCAAAGGTCA
>JAULCF010424431.1:0-11512 GCA_032361265.1 Devaleraea mollis | reverse complement strand
CCTCCCGTACCTCCCCTTCCTCCCTCACCTCCTCCTGTCGACATGCCGAGGCTGTGGCTAGGGCCATTGATGCTGGGGCAGCCCGACGCAGCTTCGAGGTCCGTAAGCCTCTCACTCGCATCGAGCCGCCTCATCATTTCACTCCCTGCCACATTCCAGTCCCCCTCGGCCGTCGCACTCTTAGCTCCATGCCTAACACCAACCGTACCAAGTTCCCCGGACGGTCGCACCTCACAGCACGGTCGCGCGTTTTGAAGGGCAATCTACTGTATATATATAAAAGCCTATCCAATGTCTAAATCGAAAAAGTTGGGTTGCAACCAAAAATCTCATTTCTAAAATCCTCCGCCACACTTACTTTTTTAAAAGTTAAAACTTAAAAGTTTTTTAAAAAAGTTTTAAAAAAGTTATCCCTCGAGAATAAACCGACGATTTAAAAAAAAGTTAAAACTGATGACAAATGCGCAAATGCGCGGGAAACAATGTTTTGAAAAATAAACTCATGTTTTCATACTGTACGTCCCTACTACAGTAGCACTTTGTAGTACGCAAGCAACTTTGCCAAAGCAACGCCGCCCTCCTTCTGCAACTCAAAGAAGTAAGTGTAAAATTTCTTGCTCTCCTGGGTCGACCGTCGCTCAGTCGGCATGGAAGTCTGTCCGAGCTGCGGCGGGACGTCGTTGACGCGCACTGCGGACGGCGGGTCGCTCGTCTGCGAAGACTGCGATGAGCGCTTCCAGGGCTATCGCCAAGAGGAGATGGACGACGAGGATACGGCGAACGTTGCCGCCTTCGGCCGCGACTCGCAGCAGTCGCTAATCGAGCGCCGGCGTCTGCGCATGGCTGCAGAAGAGACTACCGCAGGCGCCAAGGCGGCGGCCGCCGCCACGGGGCCTGATTATGCGCCGGAGTTATTCCGGGGCGTCGTCGTGATTACGCGTGCGATTTCGCGCAGGCTCGTCGACGACGGCGTCGTTGGCGACGGGTTTGCTGCGTCGCTCTGGGGCGTCGTGGGCCACTGGATCCGGATGTGGCACGCTGGCGGAAACTTGGACTGCCGAATTGCGGACGGAGACTTGGAGAGATTCCGGCCGCAAGGGCTGCTGGCTATGATCGCGCTTGCGGCGACTTTTTGTCGCTCCGCGCTTTTGCCGAGGGATATTGTGAAGATGGCGGTGGAGGGGCGGTTGCCTTACAAGACGGCTGGTGCTGATCTACTCACGGCGGAGGTGATGGCCGATCGTAAGCTTAGGATGGCGTTTACGCCGACGACAGAGCCGTCGTGTGGGGAGATTTGTGCGCTTGGTTCGGCGTTCGCGTTTTCAGAGTACGCTTGGCCGCCTCTGCGAGAGATCTTTGACGGGCCGCGGAATTGGTATTCGATGCCGAGGCCTAGCCTGTCTCCGGGAAAAACGTTTCACAGTGTGGAGTGGCGAGCGTATCCCGTCGGAGATGAGAGTGATGCTGTTCGGCGGCTCGCGGAATTACTTGGCCTGCCACAGGACTTTGTGCAACGTGTTGCGAGGTTTAAAGAATTGAGACAAATCGCTACGTCCATGTCGGCCAAAGCTGTTTCGTCTATATCTTCGAATGTCGCGAAGATTAATGGCAGAGTTGGCGTGAGAGAGCGTTTTTTGGAAGCTATCAATTTCCCTGAAGATGGGACCGAAAGTAGTGGAAGTGATAGCGATGGTCTAGGAAGAACTTCCCGGGTCGAAAGACCGAGTGCTGGTGTCGGAGTTGATTATCTTACAAGGACAGAGTTGCAAGGCGCAGCGAAATGTTTCTATTTGATGCGCCTCCCGGCCTCTCTCAGCTTCCTTTTTGCATGACAAGCATACCAACTCCTACTTATAACCACAATGAGTTCCCAACGGATCAGTCAGTGCTGATCGACTTTATATCCACTTTGCGCGTCTGCTATGGAAGTGAAGATTTCTATAGGAGTGCTGCCGGGATTGGCAGTGCAGAATCTGACGTTGAACTTGAGCTACGGGAGCAAGAGTGGTCGTCTTGTGTGAAAGCTAGCAGCGCTGGGTAACTAGCGGCGGGCCTGATGCGACTTGTGTGACGTGGGGTGGGCTTTCGCCGGTGTCATTGCACAACTTGAGTGGAGAACCTTTGACTCGCTTCGCGGCTGAGGCTACAGCGATGGCAGGGGGAAGCGTTCCACTGCACTTACTCGACTCTATGGAATCGTTTGACTCTATTGCGTCGTCGGATCGGCCGGAGGGCGTGCAAGCACAAAATGGTGGGGTCGAAGACTCGGACATTGATACTGGCGAGGATGAAGAGATACCGCCTGGTTTACCGAGATACGGAAACTGGGTGTGGAATGACACGGGTGGCGAGTGTTTGGCTAAGTCGACGCGGACGTCCCTTTTGCGAAGGAAAGGCTTTATTGATGATGCCCCTCTAGTGACAAGAGCCAATCTTCTGCCGTCCCGAGGCTTTATGTCACGCCCTCTCCACTCCAGGAATGTATCCAGAGGGCTTCACTGGCGGAGTCTCGGGCCGCGCGGGAATGTTCTGTGGAAGGAACCTGTAGAATTAGGCTTGGCGCTGTCGATTTGCAGATGTTTCTTCAAGGGGTCTCCTGGTTTGGCCGCTGGCGATATCCTTCGTAACGATCACAGTATGCCTATCTCTTCAGGCTGCGACGAAGTTTTGAGAATGGTTTTCAATTACGTCGACGTGTACTTGGGGGAAGAGGGGACGTTGAATTTGAACACGGAAACGGGTGCAGAACTCGACGATTCGTTCGTCAGAATGAAGCCTTGGCAGTATAGGCCCGGCAAGGGACGAAAATGACGAACGTCTCACCTCGCTTAAGATGACCAACCGGAAACTAACAGCCTACTTCAGTCGTCCCAGGAAAGATGTTAACTGCCATTAGTAAATATTATTTAACGTAAGGCCGTCTCCCAAACTTCTCTGGCTCCAACTCGATAAATCGAAAGATAGTATCGGCCGCTCCAAGCCGTACAAGAGTATCAGCGGCATCAAGATCATGGCCTCCCTCCACCGTCCCCCACACGCCTTCCTGCCACCCCTCCTCAGACCTCGCAGCCTTCGCAGCATGATCGGCGGCAATCTCGCCATCGTGCAGCGCAAGCGCAATAGCAACACTCTTACACGTCGCCGCGGCACTGTCCATCGCCGCCAAGGACAAATCACTCAGCCCTTCCACAAACTCCTCCACACTCTCCCGCACCCTCTGACTCTGGTCGGCCGCGAGGCCGCCGACGGTGACGTTCAACTCCAGGCCGCGCGCGTCGCGCAAATGCGCCACAATCGGCGCATACAGCGCCTCCTGCGCCTCCACAAGCGTCTCAGGCTTCGCGGGGCGGATGCACAGCGTGTCTGTGTCGAGGAAGCGGAGGACGGCCTGCGAGATCCGGCCGCGGAACTCGGGCACGACGTCGTGCGCCGTCGAGACGAGAGACGTAAGGGGCATCGACGACGGCCGTAGGCGCGGCCCATGCGCATCCAACTCGGCGGCCATGGCGAGGGCGAGGCCCTCCGTCGGCGCGCGGAGGACGGAGCGGCGCGGCGTGCGGACGAGGCGGCCGTCGACGGTTATGGCGAAGGACGAGGACTCCGGCTCGTGCGCGACGTCGACCGTCTCGTAGAAGCGCCGCGGACCGAGGCCTGATAGATCTGTTAGGCGGCCGCTCGCCGGCGCGACTTCGCCACTGAGGTGTCGCCGCGGTTGCAAGGTGCGGAGAGAGGGTGTCAGGGACAGGAGGCGGGAGCGCATGTTTGAAGGAGGTGGGTAGGCGCGAGGGAGGAGACAAATATGCTACTGCTTTTCCTCTGAAAGCTGTGGACAGCCAAAGACGATCAGTTGCGGCAAAGTGCTGTAGCGGACGACTGCGATGCGAATAGATGCAGTTGAGCAGAAATGACGACGACGAAGTTGGACGTCTATCGTAGTGATCCCCCACGAGCAGTCCCTCATCTCGAGCTTGAGAGGGGTTTGAGTTGAGTTGAGGCGTGTCAGTAGTTCCTAAATGTCGTTGAGTTCCTAAATGAATCGAATTTATTGAATAGGATACAGTACCGTACGTGCATTTTTCATTTATTGAATTCCCCGAATTAGGTAAGAGCGTAACGTACAGTATGAGATTCCAATTGCTTGCAGCAAAGTGAAGGGCTGAATCTCTCGCGAAGTTCCTCAAACTTGATCATCATGCAACAAAGTTTTCTTTACCACAATTGCTTGCAGGCATTAATGATGCTGAAGACTTTATTACGGTACAAGATCATCAGCAAGTGCAAGTCGTGCTGTGCAGTCTGGCGTAAAGTACTTCTTTAACCTGATTCGAACGCCTGTAGACGCATGGCGTGCACGCTACACACTTGCGGACGCGGACGTGTGTGGGCGCTACTAGCGCTAGTAGAACAGCAAGAGTTCCATTTCATGTGAAGTACACTCGTTAGATAATGTCAAGGCCCCGATGAGATCTGATGAGACACTTCGCGCGTACCGTAGATATGTAAATTAAAATTAGATCTCTTGTAGACGCATCCACGAATTCAAGTCTTAACATGAATCTGCGAACTTAGCGTTGGTTGATAGAGCTGTCAGCTCCGAGCTGATGCATTGGATTGCTACGCTCACAGTACGGTAGCCAGCCTGGCACTTCAATAACCTAGGTTTACAAAGTGCACTGCATGCATTCAACTGCACGCCGTTGTTCCATAACAACCATCGAATTGACTACTGGAGGTTATCTCAAAACCATCAGGCTAGCGCTATAAAAGGACGCCAGTCCTGCTCCACTCTCTGGACTGACGGACCAGTCTATCATCCACCGCCACATTCACCATTTATATCCAAGACCTCATTTTCTTCCCCAACCCCTCCATCCCAGCTTCAAGTCGTCCAAATTTCACTACATCTCTTCTGCAGTGCGCGCTACGTCAGACTAAGACGTTAAATGCTTACTAAGGGGCGGCTCAGTAGAATGAAAATGCACCAGTTGCATGAAGCATAATAGCATTTCCATTCGCGAATGCTGCTTTGCGATCTTACCGAAGGTTTTCACCGCGCGAGCGATTTTTTTAGTTACCCCAGCGACGGCGGTTGTAGTTGTTGGTGCACCAAAGCACGTGCTTTAGGCACGTGCTTTAGATCCACTCGCTGCTACATCGTCTAAACAAAGCTGAATTACTAACCTCGTCGAAAGCTTTGATTGCGCGAAGAGAGATATAAAGAAAGCATCGTTGCGTCGCAGTACCGTAAAAATCTTGCTTAAGCAATTGTGATCCACCTGCTGACACCTCGTCGATAAGTGCTGGAAAGCTTTTTGAGCACTAGTGCTTTTTAGAATTTTAAACGAGCAATAGCCACGGCAAATCACTGGGAGGATCAAACTCTTGAAGGCCATTTTTCACCAGCGCGAGAAAAGAAGCGGGTCCCCGCCGAGGCCGCAAAGGTTTTCCCGTTCTGGAGGAAGCTTTACGAGGCGGATTGCTTAAATGACTGGATGATTCCGCCGCTCTTGAGTGACAAGTATGTGTCATTGGAGACGCCGTAGTTTAAGATTTAAGGCGCGCACTATCTTTTGCTCGTTCAGTTGCAAAGGGCGCGGTATAGTGTCAACTCAGTTGAAAATGCAAGCGCTTTGAACGTCTATATCCACTCGGTGCAAGCAAGTGGGGTTTATTGAAGCCTCGAGACGGACTTTAACAATGCCGGAAAGGAAAAAATATGGATAAGTACGATGCGTATTTTATGTTTATGTCGAGTGGGGCTTTATCAGTTAACCAAGAATTCCTTGCGTCATGGCAGCTGATGGCGGGTGATCCTTGACGGTGCAGTAGTATATTGACAAGGGGATAAATAGACGCTCCGCAGATTTTTCTTTTTAAAAAAGTGTTGCAACAAAGCTGGAAAAGCTACTCACCTGGATATCGAGCGATCGCGCTCTCTCGCTTCCGGGAGATGTGGCGAGATTCTCCAGGTGCGAGAGGGTGCGATCGGTCGATCTCCAAGTGAGCAGCTTTTTCCAAAGCCCAAGTTGTCCCTCGTCGCGGATACTACCTCTGTTATGTCTTACTTTGCAAAGCAAGAAAGAACAGAGCGCGTGCCGGAAGTATGGCAGGCTAAAGTAATCAGTTACTGGCTGTGACTACTTTAGTAGTGCTCGCATGTTCTGCGATGAGGAAAATGACTAAAACAGCGGAAAGAAAAAGATTTTACAGGTACTACACGTGTCGGGGCTCTGTTTTTTTAATAAAAAAACATCACGATTCTGTGGGAGATACAGCCGTCGATCTCCCTCATTGCTGACACAAACGTCTCGCAACAGGCAGGCTCCAAGCGTTCACCACGTCGCACCTTGCTCGGCAACCTCTTTCCATCGCCGCTTGCTGGACAAATTCCCTGCAGCATCTCTTTCCGCTCCAAGGCACCCCAGCATGGCGGGCCCGTCTTTCGTCATCGACTGCTCGTCCTTCACCGCTTCTGCGACGCGCCTACGCTCTCCGCAGCTCTCGCGGCGCGCGCCGCACCCATTGCCCTCCCTGGCGTCCTCAAAGCGCTGCCGCGCGCCGGCCGTGGCGAGCGTCTCCCCCGCAGCCACAGCGCCGGCCGTCGGTGCGGGCTCCATAAAAGTTATCCCGGAGGGCGACGTCAGCGTCGGGGACGTCATCTACATCGAGTACAAGCCGCCCGCGGGCATGTTCGACCTGGAGAACGACGATGAGATGATCTCCTTCGCCGGCGGCTTCAAAGGCTGGACCGGCGCGGAGGACGACGAGACGCTCATCTTCCCGTGTACGAAGCTCCTCGACGGCGCCTTGCGCGTCTCTGTCTGCGTCCCCGACTATGCGACGAGTATCCAGTTTGGCTTCTTCAACCAGAGCGGCTTCGCCTTCGACATGACGTACGCGGTCCCGGTCAAGTTCCGGAAGAGGCCCAAGAAGGGCTCGGAGGAGGGCGAGGTCGAGATGTATGTCGCGGGCGAGGAGGCGGAGGTCGACGAGGCGCAGTTCGGGGCCGACTTGAAGCGCGAGTCGGCGTCGGCGCCCGTCCTGACGGCCGACGCCGAGGAGACGCTGCACCAGATTCGGGGCGAGGCGACGATGGTTGGAGAGGAGGCGGGCGTCGGTAGTGTATTTATCTCGCAGGTTCGGGATACGTTTTCGCGGTTCGATGTCGAGGGTGTCGGCCTTATTCAGGTGGAGGATATTCCGCGTGTGCTGGGCGCTTTGAGCTTCGAGTTGGATAATGACAGGTTGAAGGAGTTGACGAAGAAGTATGTTGCGAGAGGTGATCAGTGCTCGATGACGGAGTTTATGGGCCTGTATTGCGAGCTAGAAAATGAAGACGAGGGAATCGTGATTGTCTAGATGAATGCGCGTGCAATCGCTTGCTTGTCCGATATTATCACATCTCCCAGGCGTTTAGCAGCCTACAGCTTACAAGCGGTAGGCTGCTCTGTGTCAGAAGCTCTGTTTATACTCTCTGCTAGGCGACGACATCCTATTCTGCGTGACCTACTATGATTTTCTAGTTTGGATTACGTAGTAGTAAAGCTGTTTTATCTGACGCTCAGACGTCAAGTGTTTGTCCCCAGTAGGCGCAGCGGCCATCTCCATTTTCTTTCTTCGTCATGAAGAATCCTACAGACTTCTAGAAGGTCGTCGTACAAATCAAGCCCGCTGCGCGAAATCACCTCTAGCTTCGTGTGAGCCTCCCCAGGAGCTCCGATATGAATCGCCACGCTCTCTCCCGCTTCTTCGGGTACCTCGGTCACAGCATCGATATACTTTGAAGGTGGCAAAATGGCATACTTGGTCCCTTCAGCTGCCTGCAAAAGCTTCTCAAGCGTCTGCTCGCCACTCAGTTGAGCGATCTGTCCCAAGAAAAGTGAACTCACCTTTCCCGGCCGAGCGTAAAGCATTGCCGTCGAAAAAGCGCGGCTCTGAACCCCTCCCCCTAAGTTTGAGGAGCCAGAAACAGGCTGATAACCCAAGACAGCTACCTCGCTAATGTTTTGCGGCAACTCCCCAAATGGATTCGCTTGCAACATCACATCTGGGTCCGCATAAAATACCTGAAAATTGTAGTCTACGACCTTTTTGGTAACACGGCCGCGTAACGAAGTAAGAATATTCAAGCCAGGGCTGGCGAACTGCGCTCCCATCGCTTCAGTCTCCTCTTCAGGACTTTTGTATACCGTCTCCTCCAAGTAAACAGCAATACCGCGGGTGATGGCAAAATGGTATGTTTCATCATCAAGGGCCGCGACGATAAGACTCTGAAATACACCTGCTCGTCTTGCTGCGCAAACAAATCGCTGGAGTAAGCTTTTGTGGTTAGAATTCAGCATTGTCAGAACAATACGTCTTTCCCCTGTCTGGTGCTCGACGACGTCAAGAAGTCCCGGTAAAAGCAGGGGAAGTCCAAAAGGGCCCTCGGTACCTTGCTTGTCTAAATGCTTAATCTTAGATCCTGAACCTGCATTGTTAAGAAGTGTGCTGTGAACGTAAGAATTATCGGTTGTTGCCAGGCCTTGAGACCCCATTTTTTGGGCAGAGGTTGCATAAGCGCGTTTTCGGCCCGATATCACAAAGCGAGATAGTGTGTCCCTATCGCTGGCATCAGGCTCAAGCGAGTCAGAGCTTTGAAGGCCGCAAAATATCATTTTGGTATCGTTCAAAACAAAAGGATCACTCTGCGCGGTCCTGACAAAAGTCGAATGCTCACATCGGCAGCTGTTTGGCCTTTTGCGAACAAAGAGGCACAACCCCTCCTCCTCGTAGCAGCTTTGCATTTTGAAAGGGGCATGCAAGATAGTTCCCATTTGGTTCGTGTAGGTGCCATGTGCTGCAGCTAGGTACGTGTTCACATACAGCTCAAATTTGACTCGGGCACCCTCGTTCCAATATGCACGCGTCGCACGTGTCGCACGCGTCGCCGATAAAAGAGCCCGACGGGAATGATTTCCCCCGGCCGATGCAGAATCCGCCACATCTGGATTTGCCGAACCTTCTGCCCTAACTAAGTGGTGATCGTGCAAAACGTGAACAAAGGTGCATGCCTCAGAGGCATCAACCACTTTGCGATGACCAGCTGATATAACTTCGTGTGTGAACCAGTTGTCGTACTTTCCACGTCCAAACACAAAATGAGGCATTGTTCCATCGTACAGTCCCGCCCCCGCATTTGTGTTCCACGCCCAAACATCTATGCCGCCGTACGTATGAAGCGTACCATTTTCACGAGCCCATCGGACCATTTTCCGCCGGTCACGCTCATTAGATCGCACCCGCCGCGAGTTTTTTATCCTTAGCACCTTCCGCGGCACGTACGGAATGTCCCATCGGGCTCCCAACAACAACCACGGGTTTCCCATCGAGTCTCGATTGATTTTCTGGATTGCGAAAGTGAAGTCGTCAAAAAACATGATATCAGAATTGGCAATGACAGCAACATCAGCTTGCGACTCGTTTGCAGCAGCTACAATTGCGCTAAACAGCGGGACGCCCAAGAAACTTGTATCTACATCTTTCCTCCAATTCAAGCCATAAGTTCGAACAACATGATCGTATCCCTCTCCGGTTCCCAACAAGGTTACTTTCGGGCAAGGGTTGAGAGCAAGCCAAGACTCAATAGCTCTTGTCTGATGCTCTGCATCGTGGCCTATAAATGGCTTCGGGGCTGCGAATATCTCAACAGAAAGCCGGTAGCTCGTGCCTAAGTCATGCTCCCAATTTCTTTTCTCCAGGATCGCATCGTACAATGCTGCTGGACCAGTCGCACCAGGAGAGCGCTTCAAAAAATATATGCAAACCGCAAATAAAGCAGCCATCCATGCGCGCCTGGCACTTATGGACTCTGCCTTCGCTCTTTTCAACCTACCGGTGTGCCTTCTCTGCGTGTTTGTATTTGGCAACGGAATATCGTCATCTTCATAAGAAGTTCGCGATCTAGCCGAGTAGCCTCTGTTAGACTTGCTCTGCCGGCTGCCTTCTCCACTTCGAGCAAGGCTGGGTGCTTGCCTAATCCTCGGGCCGGACGATTCATGCGAAGGCCGATCAACCATGCCGCGCAATGCATGCGGCGAAGAGCCAGTTGGCACAACGAGTCGCGCCGCTGCTGAGAGAAAGCGTATCTAAAAGCTGTCTCAAAACTTTCAACTTCCCGAAGACCAGAGTTCCGAAGATGCAACGGTACAGACGTGGCATTAGGGGAATCCAGTTCGAGAGGGGAAATTGAATTATTTCATGCAGAGACGTTGCAGGTCAGCCAACGCTTTTATCGAAGAGAAATATGAATTCTGGGTCTTCAACCCCGAAAGGCACAAAATAATTTAGGACTAGCTTTTAACCACCATCAGTTGTTAACGGTTAATCGAAAAATAGACTCAGGGCAAACATCATTTGCACAAAAAGCTTGAAAGTATTGGAAGCGATTTATTATGCATTCTCAAAAACTATTTAGTGTGGCAGTAAAAAAGATCTAAGATCGATCTTTGATTAAATAAAATCTCTAAATCAAATTTTGAAATATGTAACTTTAGTAGCACGATCGTTTGCCCAGCTAAGCCTCAACGTCGATTTTAAATGGATGAAATGGTTTTCGTATCTCGGATCAGATGACTATTGACTTGTGTACTACTTAGAAAGGTTTCTTACGCATGCTGAGCGCGAATCTTTATTGTCAACTGATCGCAGGATCTTCAAAAGCTGCTTTGGTACGTTTTACCGTGCAATGATCTAGGACGTCCTAGATCCTTGCACGGGAAAAGTTTCGGCCGACGGTGAGACCTGCTTACAGTTCACGTTTCCCGTGCAAGGATTTAGCTAGGATCCTAGGACCAAAGCTTTCATTTGAGGATCTTGCGATCAATTGACAAATAAAGATTTGCGCTCACCTTTAAAAAGCATTTTAATTAAAAAATGCAAGCATTGATAAATATAAATACGTAAACGTAAGTTTAAACTTCTGGGGAGAAAGATCCTAATGATAGTTACACAGCTACAGTAATTAGACGGTGGCGGCTAAGACGAAATGGCCACGCAATTTTCTTTTAAGTCTTAAGTCTCCGAGACTCGCAGAGTCTGCCGAGACTCTCTATGGTCGGACCACACGCCATGGCGTATGGTTGGGATTTCTTTCCAGAAAATGAGACAGAAGCCATGTTTCAGGACTTTTACTCACTAATGTTATAACATAATTAGTGCTCAAGTTAGTACCATTTTAATTTGCACCGTCTTGAAACTTGGACTATGTAAACGATCTTTGTGCTTATACGTTTCAAGACGGCGCAATGCGGAAGAAACATCCGATCTTAGTGCGTGGCATCAAATTTAAGTCTCCTTGGAGCCTACTCTCATTGACAGTCTTTAGATCTGTCGAAGCAAAAGTTTAAACTACTTCGTTCACAAATGAAGCCTTTTCGGGCTAAAAACTGGAACAGATGCAGCGTTGGGATTTTACAATGACCTTTATTTGAAACCTTTACCTTTATTTGGCGTTTTACCTTTACTTTACCTT
>JAULCF010423320.1:0-11513 GCA_032361265.1 Devaleraea mollis | reverse complement strand
CCTATGTAAATAGAACTGAATTTATTTTTGAGATTGGGAATTGGCGTGCCCTTGCTGGCACTCGCCGTATCGTGTAGCTGGAGGAGCCGACAAGTGCATTGGCAGAGCGCATCGACACCCGCGCGGACACACTTTCAAAGAAATGCTCGCATAATCTTATGTTAACGTAGCCTAGAGAACCTCTTGTCATCGAGTACGACAGAAACAGTCTTTGGAAGGTCATACGTGCGTCTAAGTAAGTGACTTGTCTCTTGATCAGCGCGACTGGATCAACTGCAGTTTGGTTTCCACCGAGCGCCCCTACTGTAGTGCGCTCTGCACTCATTATTCTTAGTCCAGATCTGACGGCCAAGTCTGTCGAGGCACAGAAAAGAATGCCGCTGACTGCAAAGAGCTACGAGCGTGTGAATGACAAAAGAAAAAAAATTCTTGCGACAAATTTTAGTTCACTTGCCAGCACCAGCAGCTACTCGCGCGGCCACACTTTCAAACACGTGCTCGCCGGCAACTAATTTAGCCGATACGGTTTCCTCATCGATGACGACAGAAACATTCTCTGGAAGATCAGACAAGGCAACTGCTCTCGTCTCCAAGTACAGCGCGATGGCATCAGCTGCAGCCTGGTTCCCACCGACAGCGCCTCTAATACGCTCAGCACTCGGTGCAAGCCCAGCTCTGGCTAGACAGACTGTCAAAGGGATTCCATCGCTTACCGGAGCGACAGATTCTCGCACGATGATAACCTCGCGCCCACTAAGGTGCTCAGTAGACATTGGGACAGGAGCATTCAACGACTTGCTCAGCATAGTTCCGTGAGACTCCATGACGCCAAGAATGGCAGCGTCAGAGGTGTCGATAAACACTTCTACGCGATCGCTGGGACTGAGATGAGACTTTTTTCGCAGTCGCTGGATCCTGTTCACAAGTTCCCGGGTAACGCCTTCCGCTTGAAGATCTCCATCTTGCTCAGTGTCAAGGACGACAATCAAGCCATTGGAGGCAACTTCTACTTGCAGTCGGCTTTCACCCTGCATTTCGGGCCGAACAGTGCGGGAAATTTTCACGTCTGCCGCATTCAGAGTGTGGCCCTCAACTTCCATTGATCCATTACGCTCGAACACCAGCACTTCATCAGTCCCCATTTGTTTGACAATCTTCAGGACCTTAGCAAACTCTTTTCCAAGTCGCTTGCCCAGAACTCGACCATCAGGATCTGCTTTCAAAACTAAGTACTTCTCATCGTCAGTGGAAAACGAGACAGTTCGAACATTCAGCTCGAGCTTAATGTACGCTTCAAGTCCACGCACTGAGTCGAGGACTGCTTGATCTCGATGCACAATGCAAGCATTTTTCAGCGGTTGCTTCACGGCTAGTTCCCGATGCTCACGACCGACACGTCCTTTCAGAATAGCAGACTGCATCAGAGCGACCGCCTCTTCAAAGGTAGTGTCGACGACAGCAGTATTCGGTTCAGGAATCATCAAAAAGTGCACAGAATCAGCGACGAGAGCGGGAGGAGCCATTGCTTTCAGGTTTTGGTATGTGTACTCGGCGAAGAACGGCGCAAACGGAGCCATGAGCTGCGATAAAGACAGCAAAACAGTGGAGAGTGTGCCAAGTGCAGCGCGCTGGGCGTCCTCGGAACAAGAAGCTCCCTTCAAGCGAGAACGATTGAGGCGGACATACCAATTTGTCAACGAGTCGACAAACTTCAACAGTTCAGGAACGACATTGTACAAACGGTTCGCCCCCATTTCACGGCGAACACAAACAACCAGAGTCCCTAAAGCTGACTCAATCCACTTGTCCATATCGTTCTTATGGCTGGAGTACGATCCCGCGTCTTGCAGATCTAAGGGCTTCCCAGAAGTCTCGGACAGAGATCTAACGTTTTGAACAAGGAATCGATAAGCGTTGAACCAGGGCAGCAAGACATCTTTGATAACGTCCCGCACACCCTCTTCCTTGAAGCGCAACGGCTCTCCGCGGACGACAGGTGAGTTAATGAGGTAAAGACGCAAAGCGTCAGCGCCGTGCGCGTTGAGCACGAGAAGAGGGTCAGGATAGTTCTTCAGCGACTTGGACATCTTCTTCCCATCTCCAGCGAGCACCATACCATTGACGACAACATTCTTGAAGGCCGGCTTATCGAAAAGAGCAGTTGAAAGTACCATAAGAGTGTAGAACCAGCCACGAGTTTGATCCAAGCCTTCGGCGATGAAGTCGGCTGGGAAGGCCTTCGCAAATGTTTCTTCACTCCCTTCGGCAAAGGGGTAGTGAATGGAGCCGTAGGGCATGGAGCCGCTCTCAAACCAGCAATCGAACACCTCAGTGACGCGACGAAGCTTATCGCCAGACTTGGGCGAGGTCAGCTCAATATCATCGACGCTGTCGCGGTGGAGGTCGGTGAGCTCGGCGACCGGAATACCGGAAAGCTCGGAAAGCTCCTTGACAGACCCGACGACCAAAAACTCGCCAGATGCGTCATTCTTCCAGATAGGCAGCGGGGTGCCCCAATAGCGATTGCGCGACACATTCCAGTCGCGAGCGTCGCCCAGCCAATTCGCAAAGCGATTGGTGCCAATCGCGTCAGGAACCCAGTTCGTCTTCGCGTTGTTGGCGACGAGCCTGTCCTTGAACGACTCAACGCTCACAAACCACGACGGGACCGCGCGGTACATCAAATGAGTGCCTGACCTCCAGCAAAATGGATAGCTGTGATTCAAGCCGACCGACTTGACCAAATTGCCACGCGATTTCAACTCGGCGATGATCGGTTTGTCAGCCTCCTTAACATTCATGCCTAAGAAATCCACCACCGGTGAGACGAAACGACAACTCTCATCAATGGGGCACGGCAGACTCTCTCCTTTGTCAATGACACCGTTGGCCAGACAAACTCTGTAATCGTCTTCGCCAAAGGCTGGCGCTTGATGCACAATGCCAGTTCCGTCAGAGTCCGAGACATAATTATCCGACAGGACCTTGAACGCGCGGTCTTTGTAGTCTGCTTCGAAGTAGTCAAAGAGAGGCTTGTACTTGATGCCAACAAGATCCTTGCCCTTCACCTTCCTCAGGATATCAAAGCCGCTCTTCTTTTTCGGGTTCTTGTACAGCTGCACAAGACGAGACTCGGCCAGCACATAGGTATTGCCAGAATTGTGATCAGCAACAAAGAGGTAGTCGAGATCCTGGCGAACGCAAACGGCAAGGTTGGAGGGCAGAGTCCAGGGCGTCGTCGTCCAAGCGAGAAGGAAAGCGCCCTTGTTCGGGTCATCGTCGCTCTGCGCAATGATGGGGCACTGAACGGTGATAGACGGGTCGTTCACATCCTTGTACTCAAGCTTGGCCTCAAAGTTCGACAGCGGCGTCGTGCAGCCCATAGAGTACGGCATAACCTTAAACCCGCGATAAACAAGGCCTTTTTCATGCAGCTGCTTAAAAACCCACCAGCACGACTCCATGAACGAAGTATCAAGCGTCTTGTAGTCGTGCTTAAAGTCAATCCACCGCCCGATGCGCGTGACAAAAGTCTCCCACTCCGCGCTGAAACGCATGACAATCTTGCGGCACTCGGCGTTGTATTTATCAATGCCGAGCGCAAGCACATCTTCCTTTGTCTTGATGCCGAGCTTCTTCTCGATCTCAAACTCAATCGGCAGGCCGTGGCAGTCCCAGCCGAAGCGGCGCGGCACGTGGTGGCCCGTCTGGTACGCATAGCGTGTCACGGTGTCCTTGATGGAGCCGGCGAGGAGGTGGCCGTAGTGAGGCAGGCCTGTGGCGAAAGGTGGGCCGTCGTAGAAAGAAAATACCGGGCGCCCTTCTGACAGCTTGTTCGCAGTCTCGAAGGCGTCGATGGCCTTCCAGTGCGCGAGGATGTCCTCCTCTAAGCCAGGGAAGCTGACGCGCTCCGGAACCTCGGACGGCGTCCCTACCATCGCACAAGCTCAAGGTTACGTTGAGCACTTCGTCTAGATATCTGTCGCGTCCTTCTTAGCGCAAAGAGCCAATTGGCGGGGGAGATGGAGATACGATCACCCGTCCTGCGACGTAGCTCGTCGCGACGACGGCAGCTATGGTATTTTCCAGAGACAGAGAGATAAAGAAAACGATGCTATCACAGATCAAACAGCGATGCTGACGTTGTTCGATAACTCACACTGTACACCTTCTCACCAACGAGAGATCTCTCACACGGTCAGCCGATAATGTGCTAATGCTGTCAAGATGGCACCCATCATACTTGCATGTCATTATGCCATGTACCTTTGCGATCCAATTGTTGTCGTCGTCGTTTACTTGATAAGGAGGGTTGGACATCGTCTCCACTAGACCGACAATCTCCTTCGCAGACCTATCGTGAGGCAACGCCAGGCCATTGCATCCAGGACGGTCGTCTGTGTCCCAGTCCCTTCTCCAAGTTTTTCACGTCGCTAAGCATCTCGTAGTGCTCCGCTTCGTATGCGTCAAGGCAGTCCGCCATGAGATGGCGCGGTCGACTGGGGGATTGCTCTTTACTTTTTGCGTTCCCCTTGATGATAATCGACTCGCTGCCCATCTCAAGGCTTGACCTGCAGCGCCTGGGTTTCTTTCCTCCCCTCGCCACCCCCTCTTTTACTGTCCTAGATTAATCGCGACCCTGTTCACTTCCACCCGCCCTACTAATGGCAGGAACGGACTCTTTATGTGTGTCGCAGATCAACCCGTCGCCAATAAAACCGCCGGGGAGGCATTATCAGTTGCCCCCGGGTGACCAAACGCGACGGACATTCATTGAATTCTCTCCTTTGTCTATTCTTTACCTACGTGAGTTGCCGATCTGGCTTCTTGGCCCTGTTCACCTGTGCGTCAGATATATGTGGGCTTGCGTGGCAAGGTCTGAGCTGGTGAACCTCGCCGTAAGAGAACTTTCGGTGCGCGTCAATTAACCTCGAGCCATCTCAGTCCCTGCTACCGGTATTTTCCGTCTGCCATGGCGGACTGCGCAGTACGCCACCTGTATCGCCGGCCGCTTTGGAGCCGCAGCCGGCGAGGTTGTTACCGATTACTACCCCATTACAGCGCCAAGATAACTTGGGTGCAAGGTACACGTGAACGCTTCGTTTGAAGCTGACCTCGTAGCTTGTCCTCTCTATTTTACCTGTCGTGTTTTCGTCTGGCTATGGTCTGCAATCACGAACTATGGGGGGTGGTGGCGAGCTGATCGTGATTTTTCATGTTAGTACTTGTACGGACAGTGTAGCTCGCTTCGTCTTGCATCTACCCTGTGAATCCCAGGGCAGCTAAGAATATTCGCAACGCGTGTAGAGCGACTGTGTAGCGCAATAGTGCCGTGCATCACGCCATCACCAACAGCGCAGAGTAATGACAAGTGCGAAGCTCGGGCTCCGTTAAGTTGGGGAAGCTTTCGCTAGAGTCAAAACTGGGATTCCTTGCGCCTCGGCGCTTGGAATTTTTCGCGCTCGCCAACGTTTAAATACTGTTTCAAGTTGGCATCGACTTCAACGGCAGCGATGTGCGCGCATCTCAAACGTTATGCAGAGACGAGCAACACGTGATAAGGAGATAAACGAGTAGGAGGAGTGCGCTGCGATTGTAGGACGTTGTTTAAACTTGGAGGTAGGCAAGAATCCCCCTCGCAAACTCGTCGCTCGAGGTGAAATGCCGGTTGAACTACGGTATTTTCTACGCTTCCTTTCTTCGCAATCGCAATGTCTTTTTTACGTTAGTAATAACAGGTCTATATATCTATAACTTGACTTAAAGTACAATTCACACGAGCTCAACGAAATGCGAGGACTTCGAAGTGGCTCAAGCAAAAACTGCATCATCGATGAGTCCCCAGAGAAAAAACTAGCGCTACAGTAAGTATGTGAGAGGAATGACGAGGACAGACAATCGCCTATACAACAGACACACCCAAATCCAACGTGCCCCTCTCTCCCCCGCCGCAAACAAAAAAGTTGAGCTACACAGCTACTGGATTAGAAAGCGCCCTTATCAGGTAATTTCATACCCTTCTTCAGGTTTCGAGCACAGTCGTGCAAGCCAAATGTATAATCAGCCTCCGAGTAAGGTGCCCATCTTCGCTTCCAATCCTGCAGTGGCAAATGAGAACGAGGGTAAAAAAAAAAAAAGTCAGAAGCTGTCCCCCCAAAGCGCGAAACGAAACCGGCCAAGAAACATCGCCCGCGAAAACGTACCCCATCGAAAGGTTCAAAGTAGTACACTGCCATTTTGTGCTTGCGGCTGACCTCTTCCATCTGGGTCGCAAACTCGCTCGCGCCAGCAACGCTCGGCGTGGCGGTGCGAGAACTGGTCTTCCTCGCCTTGCCGCCAGTCGGATAGCCTGTCTCGGTGATGATGACGGGCTGCTTGAAGCCCTTGTCTCTGAAGAATTTCTGCAACGCATCGCGCTCGCCCTTGACGTGCGCTCCCCCGTCCTCCTCCAACGGGTCGACGCCCGCGTAGTATCCGTGGGTATTGAGGCCGATGAAGTCGACGACCCTGGCGACATCTGTCATCGGCGCGCCGCCGGCAAAGTCGTCATTCTTCTTGCCGCTCCAGTAGGCGAAGACTTCGGCGGTGCCGATTTTGATATTGACGCCGGCGCCCTGGACGGCGTCGCGCGCCTTTTTGATGACGCGGATGAGTTCTTTGCGATCAGTTTTTCCAACAAAGGTCGCCTCGTTGCCGACGCACAGGTCTGTAATCGCGCCGTCCGCGTCCTTGAGTTCGCTGAGGAGCTCTACGAGGCGGATGATTTCAATGTCGTTGAGCTTCGGGTTCTTGTCGACCCAGACGCCGAGCATTACCGTCATGCCCTGGTCGCGCGCATACTCGACGATGAGCTTTGTCTGGGGGAGGCAGTTGAGGGAGTAGGTCTTAATGCGCTTTGTCATGGACGCGATCTGGCGCATGTCTGCCTTGACCTGGTCGGCGAGGAGGCAGAGGCCGCCCTCTTTTTTCTTGTTGGAGCAGAGGCGGTTGTCGCCGAGGCCGAAGGGCGAGTAGTTGAGGCCGTAGAAGCGCGTGTGTGTGGTGACGGGCTTGTTGCGGTCGTCGTAGTTTGTCCCATCGCTGGTGCCGCTGAGCTTTGACTCGGCGATTGTGTTTGTCGTCTCGTCCAGGTTGGCGACGCCAGTGTTGTCGATGGCGAAGTAGACGCCGATGCCGCCGCCGCCGATGAGGACGAGGAGTATGGCGGCGACGCAGCAGACGCGGCACACATTGCAGCCGGAGTCCTTCGCCATACCGCACGGACTGGGATGGGCGCGCAAGTGGCTGTGCTACGCTATGCTAGAGGGGCCGAGGTCAGGTTTGATGGGGTCGGAAATGAGATTCGAGACGATGGAAGATGTGTTTTGTGTAAGGTGGATTAGGGAGGACGTGGCGAGAGAGAAATGGAGAAAGAATTGAGCAACGCGAACACGTCCAAGTGGCTGGCTGGTCAGCCTACACTATTCTTGTACAGAGGAGTACAGTGGCGTAAGGTTAGTAGCAAACAGAGCTCTTTTTATAAGCGAAAAACATGGGTGTACAGTAGTTTATGTCCCCAGTTAGAGACGGTACAGTTTTGGGCTGACGTATACACAAGGGTTGCCCCTTTGACACGTACCCACATTCGGCTTCATGAAACGGTCTCCTCATCCCATCCACCAATCCGATGATAATGCTACTACTTTCATATTGGTGTCCGGGAATATTGAAAATGCAACGTCATCCATGTCGTCGTCTTTTCAACATTCCCGCACCTCAAAGTACTAAGTAGTAGCATTCCTTCGCCCTTAGCAGCCTTCCAATTCAGATGATCGTCAACGACAACCCTAGCTAGGGTTGCAATGCTTTGTTTCCCTGATTCTTTACAACCCAGCCTCAAAACGCTGCCTCCTCCATCAGGCAGAGATCACTTTCAACATTCAAGATCACCTACTTCGAAGTACCGCGCCTCCATGCCTGCATACTGTACCTGGATCCATGAATCTATTCTTTTTAGGCTGAGCTGTTATAACTTAATTAAGAATCAGGGAAACAACGCCATTGTCTATCATCTGAATTGAAAGCATGTCAAAGGCGAACCAAAGTATATGGGCCACCTCCAGCCTGTTGTCGGTGAGAAAGCTCGATGGCGGCGAGGCAAGCTCCGCAGCAACAACTGTTTCATGGCCACACTCGCAAAGCCAATATAACCAGGCCTGGAAAATGATGGCCACTGACTGGCACATCGCAATGTCATGCTTTAGAGCAACGCCTTCTATAAATCTTTTTTAAAAGACTTATTACAGAAGGCCCTGCTAAATCATGACATGGCCACGTGCCAGTGGCAAGTGGCATCATTCTTAAAAGTGAGCGATTTTTAAGAGTGCGATCGTTAAGAGTACCCGATTGAACTGTTGAACTGTTGCTCGGCCACACTCGCAAAGCCAATAACCAGTCGTGCAAAATGATAGCCACTGGCCCATGGGAATGTCATTGGCAACGCCTTCTAAGTCTTCTTTTTTTATAAAAACGAGTGTGCACACTCACATGTGATAGAAGAATTGTTGCACAGCAGCACTCGAGTGCTTTGCGATCGCAAAGCCAATAGTCAGGGTGGAAAAATGACGGCCACTAGCACATGGCCATGCCATGATGTCAACGCCTTCTTTAACGTGTTAAGTCTTTCTTTATAATGTTCATGATGATAACGCCTTCTAATAAAGTTCATTTTGAATAAGGACTTACAAGCTTGTAAGACTAGTCTTTTGAGACTTTTAGAAGGCGTTATCAACCTGACATTGCCATGCAGCAGTGGCCAACATTTTCCGCGCCTGGCCGTCATTGGCTTTGAGAGTGAGCCCGTGCCACAATTCATTTTTTATGATAGGTTGCACGTCTACACTCGCAAAGCAATTTTAGAAAAGTACAATCTCCATAATTATCTACCAGCACAAGCTCAAGAAATCTAATTTAAGTGTTGTTAGAGCCACTACAACCTATTTCTAAGCTATGGGGACCCAGGCGCCTCATACCGTCATACAAAACACAAAGGCACTTCTAAGAGCAGATTTATGCTCCATACGTTAACTGCACGCGTTGACAGTTTGGCAACATACGACCGATACCACTGCCCTCCATCGCCCGATAATACTGGTATCGGAGGGGCCCTTGACGGGGTACCGTAGCAAAGCACTCCCGCGCAAACTCTAAAAGTCTTGTACAGCACAAACTCTCACACTGTCAGAAGCCGAGAATTTCCGGCTACCAAAAATCTGGTCACGCTCGTACAGTCACGGCCGTGACATCTAAAGCAAGGCGGCGTCGCAAAAACAGAACGTTTCAAAAAAAACGCCTCCTCCAACGTGTACAGTATGATGAGGTCCTCGAATTAAAAAGAAGGGAGGCGCGGATTAAAACATAAAATCTATTTCGGTCACACCCAGCATTGAATTGTTTACAGCTTCCACCGCCGCTACATATATATCGATCTCGCGTCTTATTCGCTGTGCTTTGCCAATGTCTCTGAAACAATGAATATGCCACGTGTGACTCTCAGCAGCGCCCTTCGTTGCACCCCGCTCCCTTGGGTCGCTTTGAGGGGGCGTAGTAACATAACAGCAGTGTGTGTCACAAATTCGCGGAAAATTAACTGTGTCAGCACTTGCGTCTGGCCTCGAAGGAGGGCAGCACTGCCACTCATCGTCGCCGCCCACACGGCCCATGTCATCCTCTACACGCTGTATCGTATCGAAAGACAACGAAGAGTGGATGTAACACCCCCAAACCGTCCAGCCAATGCCGCTATGGCACTGGGCGCTGACCCGGTTGCGTCGTCGACAAGCCCGACGGGCTGTGGGCCACCTGCTGGCGTGTTGTGACATGAGCCTCGTAACGAACTTTGTGTCCGCTCGTGCAGCAGGTCGTACGTTATAGATATTTTCTAGATAGTTGTGCTTGCAGTGCTGGTCCCAACATCTGAGCAACTGAGCCTTGTCGTAAGAACTCCAATAACACTTACAGAAGCTTTTTTGCACGCCTCGTCTAAAGGCTTTCGTCGTGATAAGAAAACGTATTACGACGAAAGCCTTTCGACGAGACCTGCAAAATGTTTCTGTCTGCCCACCAGCTCAGCTCAGTCCCTGCCTCAGCACTCTTCGTCTGCCTCGGCGGACAACGATTATACATGGCCCGATTCTACATGGCCCGATTACGAGCTTGATAACTACTTCAGCTGGCAAGTTTATTTTTACCGCTTGAGAAAAGGCCACAGATCGTGCCACGTTACTTAAAAGTAAGGAGGCAGTCATCGCTTCGTACTGGTGCTGCGAATAGTTTCGGAATGACCTTTTTCCATGCTGCACATACCATTCGTTATGTCGAAAGTGAATTTGTGCCTGCCGATCTGGAGTTTAGTATGTCCTATCTCCAGCCATCTCCAGGGCCGAGTTGCGAAGAACCGTTACGCAATTCTATCGGTAAATAGGATACACAAGTGTTCAGCTGGTCGGAGGATCAAAATTTTATCTCAATCTAGGATCCGAAAACCAACAGGTGAACCGAATAGTTAGGTTATGGCAACTTACTGATGAGTTTACGAAAGAAGCACTCAGCGAGCCTACGGGTGTCAGTAGCAAAAGCTGTCGGGACCAAGGCGCTCTAATTGGTACAGAACGGGGGCGCACAAGCTCTAGAGTCAAAGACGACCGCCCATCGTCCTCCAAACCTTGTGTCTCGAAGCAGCAGGAACAACAACAAAAAAGTAACGAACGGGGACATGGCCCACCCCCAGTTTGACGAAGAAGAAGAACGAACGGCTTCAGCGAAACCTTATAAAAATAGATGAATAGCCCCACCGGAAACATGGTGCACGGGAAATTGAAAGATAGCATATCACAACCTACAAGTCGCTCCCCCGCTCGTCGCCCCGAAGGTCTGAGTACGATGGTGTTGCGGCGTCAGCCTCTTCGACAGGGATGGCGTCAAGGTCGTCAGCCATGCCCGACGCAGCTGTCAGTTGGCCAGATGTGCCCTCAGCGTCATGGTAGCCTGTCTCGCCATCGGTCATGTCCGCATACACGCTGCTCGGGTTGTATCCCTCGCCAGTCTCACGGACAACCTCTCCTGTCGGCCTCTTCTTCTCGTCACCGAACGGCGCCGCGATGATCGCACCACGCGGTCCACCGTACCGTGCCCCACTCGCGAGCGACGAGCCTGCGTACGCGGGCGCGGGTGCGAGGCGGTTGTACGTCCCGCCGCCGAGGCCGTGGTCGGGCGCCGGGTCTGCCTCGAATTTCTCCTGGATATCCTTGAGCTCGCCCTCCGTCTCTGTCGGCCCGTGCCCAATAACATAGTCGTGCTCCGGCTCGGGCATGAGGGGTGCCTCCGGCACGTCGCCGGCGCCACTGCCCATGGACCGTGTGCTGCCACTAGAGTCGGAGCCCCTCTTCTTTGCGGCCGCAAGAGCTGCGACGCCAAGTGCGCCAGCGCCAATGGCCGCCGCGATGGGTTCGGCGATCAGCCCTGCGCGGCGTGCA
>JAULCF010422209.1:0-11513 GCA_032361265.1 Devaleraea mollis | reverse complement strand
AAACCAAACCAAACCAAACCAAACCAAACCAAACCAAACCAAACCAAACCAAACCAAACCAAACCAAACCAAACCAACTCGTTCGCTTCAAAGCGCCCCAAAGCTCAACCTAAACTTCCCCAAAAACTTCCGCACCCGATCCGAATCATTCGGATTCGCCTTCTTCTTCCGCGACTCCGCAAACAACTTCCGCCCCGCCTCGCTTAGCGACTTGCTCTCCCGGCAAACCGCCACCACATGCGCCAACTGCACCCGCTCAAACGAATCAATCTCCCCCTCAACCAAATCCCCCAGCCCATCATCTTCCCCGCCTCTCTCCCAAGACCGCCTCAACCTACCCATCTCCTTCTCCACCTGCTCCGCCCGAATCCTCCCCTGCGGAGCCAGCGTCCCCATCCGCACCATCGCCGCATTCAAATCCCGAAAATTCCCCCGCCACTCCGTCCCCGGATCCTCCGCGAACTTCAAAAAACTCTCCCGCGCCTCCTTATTAAAAGTCACCGCATTCCCCTCCCGTTCCGCAAACCGCTCCAACTCATAATCCAGATTCGGCTCAATATCCTCCCGACGATCCTTCAGCCCCGGCAACTCAAAGGTCCACGTATTGATCCGCGCAAACAAATCCTCTCGAAACTCATCCCCCGTCCGCAAATCCCGATTCGTCCCCGCGATCAACTGAAACTTGCTCTTCACCGGCACATCACTCCCCACCGGTATAAAGGTCCCCTCCTCCAGCGCCCGCAGCAGCATCGCCTGCTCATCCATCCCCAGCTCCCCGATCTCATCGAGAAATAAAATCCCCTGATGCGCCTGCCGTAGCACCCCCGGCCGATCACTCACCGCCCCCGTAAACGCCCCCTTCCTATGCCCGAACAAAGTGCTCATCGCCGTATCTCCTCTTAAGGTCGCACAATTAATCTCCACAAACTCCCCCTCCATCGACGTACGGGACTCCCTCAACTCATAAACCCGCCGCGCCAACTGCGACTTCCCAGCCCCCGTCGGCCCCGTCAACAAAACCGGCGCAGACGATCGTAAAGCCACCACCTCCAGCTCCTCGATCAGCTCATTAAAGGCCACATTCTTCGTCGCAATCCCCGACCGCAAAAAATCCCTTGCCTCCACCTGCTCCTTCGCAAAGCGAGTCGCAAGCCGATCGTGCTTCGACAAATCCAGATCGATCACCTCCACCACCCCCGACCCCGGATGCTTCTGCGCCATCCGCCCCCTCGGCGGCCCCGTCTGCACCAACTTCCCCGGCAAAAACCGCGCCTCCACCATCAGAAACAAACAAATCTGCGCCACATGAGTCCCCGTCGTCATGTGCGCATAGTAATTCTCCCGCTCCGGCTCAAAGGGATAGCCCCGGCACAAATCCGCCAGCAGCTCATACATCTCCTGAAAATTCCAAGGATCCCGCATCCTCACCACCCGCTCCACCACCTCAGTCTCCGGCGAGACCTGCCGCACATCATCCACCACCCGCTCCGCCAGCGTCCCAAAGTTCCCCTGATAGATCAGCTCCATCCGATCCACCAAAAAATCCTCCTGCTGGCACAACGAAACCGTAGGCCGCCACTTCTCCCAACGCCGATGATCAAAGCCACGATCCAAATTCGTGCCCAGGAAACTAAAGACGACGTTCTTTTTCTGATTCATTTGGATAAATTACGATCTCTGAAGATCTTATTCTCTATTTTGCGAATGATCCACCATAATCCCAATTAAGCCTAACACACTGATAATCAGCGATCTTTGAAACAGGTCCCGTTCTTGGCACGCTCTCTGCAAATACTGATCCCACAATGAACGAAACCTTATCCATCACCAAAGCGCTTGTTGAACTTAAAACCCTTACCAAGCGCATCGAAAAGAAAACTCTCCAACTCGACCCCGTCGCAGTCTCCAAGGGCGAGAAGCTCCCCGAGCGTCTCAAATCGCGAAAGGACTTCGATGAAAAGGCCAAGGCCGACTACCAGTCCATCCGTGACCTCATCGCTCGCCGCGGTCTCGTAAAGTCTGCCGTCGTCCAGTCGAACGCCCTCACCAACGTTACCATCGCAGGGGAAACCCTCACCGTCGCCGAGGCCATCGAACGTAAGTCATCGATCGAATCCGAGAAGCAACTCTTTGCAAGACTCGCCTCTTCCTTCGCCGAGGGAATCACCGAAGTGGAAACCTACAACCAATCCCTCAAGGGCCAGCTCTTGAAACTGCTTGAAGCGACCTACTCGAAATCCGAAGCGCAGATCAACAAGGACGATTACGACAAAGTCGCCATCCCCTTCTTCAAAAACAACGAAGCAAAAATCATCGACCCTCTCGACGCCAAAAAGCTCCAGGAGGACCTCGACGAAAAAATCACCGTCTTCGAAGCCGAAGTGGACGTTGCCCTCTCCGAGTCCAACGCCCGCACCGACATCACCCTCAACTAAAAATCAAAGTCTGGTCACACGAAGAAAGATAAATCCGTCACCCTCCTCGGGGTTAAGAGGTAACGACAACCACTGGTCGGAGGTTCGATTCCTTCCCTCGGTCCGCCGAGGTAGCTCAGTTGGTAGAGCATTGGTTCTAACCACTCGAAAGTTTAGATCTCAGGATTCAACCTTTAGAAGTTAAAGCCCAAAGAACAGCCCTCACAAAGTGAAAGCTCAGTTCCCAAAGCTCGATTAAATCCAGGATCAAAAGTCCAAAAGGAATTGCCGGGTCCCATCTTCACTCCCTGGCTGTGTGGCCAGACTCACCACTCTCATTATTGGCCCCAACTAAAAGCGGGTGGCCACCAGGCCTCGGCCACCCGCTCCACATCATTCTTAAATACCCCGACGGGGTTACATAACTCAGCCCAGGGCAACGCCCTGAGTCCCCAATCACCACAACAAAGGCCAAGCCCAACACTCCGCTTCCAATCGCACCTAATAGAGCACTCGAAGCGAAACGCAGGGCTAGAAGCCCGCGCTCCATATCTACAAACATACCAAATCCAATGAACTCTAAAATCCATCTCACCGGTCCTTCCACCGCTTTCATCCCTGCTCACGACTCCAAGAGCAAGCCCATCACCGTAATCGGAAACGATGCGATCCGCGAGACCTTCTGCGACACCACCATCAAGCAGATCCAAAACTGCCAAGCCTCCCCTGGCGTGACCGAGGTTGTCCTCAACCCGGATGCCCACCTCGGCTACGGCGCACCGATTGGATGCGTGATGGCCTCGCCCACTCACATCTACCCCGGCCCGGTCGGGGTCGACATCAAGTGCTCCATGTCTCTCCTCCAGCTCGACATTGACGACGACGAAATCGCCGACAAGCGCATCCGCCGTGCCCTCATCAAAGCAATCTGCGACCGCACCCCGACTGGGGCCGGTAAAGGATCTCGCTCCGTGAAACACGGTCGCAACATTAGCACTGAAATCGGTAAAATGGCCGTGACTCAAGGCGCATCGAAAGAAGTCTGCGAAGCCCTCGGCATCCCTGATCACTGGGCGAACCGCTGCGAGGACTCCGCACACTTTGCACACGATGGCACGGTCTCTTCTCTCGAAGAGCGCCTCGCAAAAATGTTTCACAAAGGTTACAGCGACCGCTTCCTCGGCAAAGCTCAACAGCTCGGCTCCTACGGTGGCGGCAACCACTTTGGCGAAGCCGAAAAGGTCTCCATCAAAAAGAACCCCGCTGCCCAACGTGCTGCCGAAGCCTTCGGACTCAAGAACAACAAGATCGCCTTCCTCTCCCACTGCGGATCGCGCGGCTTTGGTCATGACTTAGCTGCAAACCAGTTCAAGACCCTCGAAGCGCACTTCGAAAAGTGGGGCATCCCCTACCCAGCCGGTGACAAGAAGCTCGTCTACGCGCCCCTCGGAACTCCCGAAGGAAACGCCTACCTTGATGACATGGCCCTCGGCGCCAACTTCGCGACCGTGAACCACCTCCTCATCAACCAACTCATCCTCGAAGCCTTCCAAGAAGTTCTTCCCGGATGCAAAGGTGAGCTCGTCTACCTCATCAGCCACAACATCGCCCGAGAAGAAATCGTCAACAACATCCCACAATGGGTCCACCGAAAGGGAGCCACCCGCGCCTTCCCGGCCGGACACTTCGCCCTCAAAGAAACCCCATTCTACAAAACCGGACACCCTATCCTCTTGCCCGGAAACCCGCGCGATGGATCGGTCGTCATGACCGCCCTCCCAGGTGCCGAGAAATCCTGCTACTCCGTCAACCACGGAGCTGGCCGTATCCTCGGACGAAAGGCCGCCAAGCGCACCCTCAACCAAGCGGAAGTAGATCAGGAACTCGATAACCACGACATCCTCTACAACGGCCGAAGCTACCCCATCGACGAAGCCCCCGACGCCTACAAGGATTTCGAACAAGTCCTAGCCAGCGTCGAAGAAGCCGAACTCGCCCATCAAGTCGCCCACCTCGCGGCAAGATTCGTGATTAAGGATTCCTCTGCTCCAGATGATTAACCCCAAGTAATAGCGGCGTTCATTGGAGCGCCGCTATTTTTAATGAGCTATAATACTACGACATCATGAATACCTACGAGACCCTAGAGAAAGAAGCCTTGGATTTTTGCGATCCTATCATTCGAAAACGGACTGAAGACGGGGCTAAAAAGAGTCGAACGAATTTTCAAATGCAATATCTCTATTCGAAGCGGTTGGAGCATCTAGCGCTTGCAGATCATTTGGAATTCTTCGGAATTCTAAGCAATATCGAGAATGCAAAATTCTCTGCCGGACATTGTTGGAGCGTCTTGCAAAAAGTCTATATGCGGGCCACTCAGACAATAACGCGATGGAGCGTGTCATTCACGAACTCACTTCCGAAATTTCAGCCCTGAAACGACTTGAAGAGCATAGTGGATTAGGCTCGGGAACCGAAGCAAGGATCTCTGTTCTTGAGAAGGATTTGAGCATATTCAAATCCCTAATGAAAAATGAGAGTTATAAGCCCAATAAGAAGATCTACGAGATCTTCGAAGAGGCAAAGGTTGAGCATTTATATCGCGGTTCCTACTCAAGGTATTGCGAATACTCACATGGAACATTTCTAAGCGGGATAGGTGATAAACCCCTCTCGGGGATCGATGAGTATATATCGCTTCTCTCTCCGACGGTATGCGCGATCACACTGCATCAGGCTGGTTGCGTTGACAAAAATTGCACGATTGGGGATGACGCGGAAATCTTGATTCGAAAAATTGGTGGGCTCCTCAAGACTTCTCCCTAGAACTCATTATCATAAGGTCGGTTCCTACCGATCACTTTGCCACTTCCCGTGCCTCAGCGAGCATTCTAAGACTCCCATGCTTTGTGCACCACGCCTCAATGTGATCAAAATCTAGCTCATCCTGAACCTTTAAAATCGAAACGACATCCTCAAAATCCTTTGTTCGTTTGGCTTCAACTGCCCATCTCAGTTTCTGCACAATGACATCTTCAGCCCTCGGCAAGAAAGTGGAAACACCTTCTGCATATTGGCACGCTAGTCGGTTGGAAAACCTCTCGTGATCAAACTCATCATCACTCAAATGAAACAACTCGATCTGGAAAGTGCTCCCCTCCACGTGAATCAATTCCTTACGAGTTGCCGTTACCATCTCGAAAAAACTTTGGTCCTCCATTGTCAACGATTCAGGAAGATGAACTTGCAAGCGAGCCATCTGCTCGGAACTAATCTGGATCACCAAGTCAGCGTCCTTTGTAGAGCGAGGAACTCCATAGACGTTTGATGAATAGGATCCCACCAACATGTGCGGAACCTCAAGATCTCCCAGGACCTTCAGCAAACTAAAAACCGCCTCATCTCCAGTCATTTCCCTAAGCCAATGCCACCCTCCGCTTCAATTCCTCAAAACACTCTTGCTCATTCCAATCAGGATTCTGCATGCGAATCCCACGAAGCGTCATGCTACAGGCATCCTCGAATAACTCAGCCCCTGCCTGAATTTTCTCCTGCAAGCTCATCCGCCGCGCCTGTGCCACCTTGCGATCATCGCAGGCTTTCGCATCGGCTTGGATTTGCTCCTTCGTAATTTCCACTGACGTACTTTAGACTTCCCCCCCTCAGCAATCAACTCCCAAGACCACACACAACCGACTGTTATCGAAAGCTCCCGCTTTTAAACCTCAGTCACCGGGCGGGACGCCCGTGCTCCATATTATGCTCACACTTTCAGGACAAAACGGCGGAGGCCAGATCCTCCGCTCCTCACTCACTCTTTCCATGATCACCGGCCAGCCGTTTCGGTTGACCAAGATTCGCGGGGCTCGCCCGCGACCTGGATTGGCACGCCAACATCTCACTTGTGTGAAAGCTGCGGCAGAGATCTGCGACGGATCTGTCGATGGGGCCGAGATGGGATCCACCGAGATCATTTTTCACCCAGGGAAAATCACTGGGGGGAACTACGCATTCGCAATCGGAACGGCGGGAAGCACGACCCTTCTCGCACAGACTCTCCTGCCCGCACTCTGGCAGGCTAAAGAAGCGAGTTCACTGACTCTCGAGGGCGGCACACACAATCCGATGGCCCCGCCCATGGATTTTTTGAGTCGCGCGTATCTCCCCATCTTGAAAAAGATGGGGATCACAATCGAGGCCTCCTTGGAGCGCTACGGTTTTGTGCCTGCAGGTGGAGGACTCATTAAATTCGAGATTCCCGGCGGCCAAAAAATCACGTCCATCGAACTCCTGGAGCGAGGCGAAGAATTGGAACGACGTATTCACTGCGTCAACGCAAACATCTCACCCGACGTCGCTCAAAGAGAAACCGACGCTCTCGTCAACCAACTCGATTGGCCCGAGAATACGGTCTTTATCGAATCACCTAAGAACGCAGACTGCCCGGGGAATGCGCTCGCCGCCGAGATCACCTTTGCCAATGTCACCGAGCGGGTCACCACCTTCGGAGTCTTTGGGAAGTCCTCAAAACGCGTGGCACAAGAGGTCGCTAAAATGATGCAGAACTATCTCGGAAGCGAAGCGGTGTTGGGTCGAAATCTGGCCGATCAACTTCTGCTTCCGATGGCGCTCGCAGGCGGCGGCACGATTCACACTTCATCACCCTCCAATCACGTGAAGACGAACATCGAAGTGATCGAAAAATTTCTCCCCGTTCGTTTCCAAGTGGAGCCACAGCTAAGGGGCTGCCATCTCATTTCAGTGGAGTAACCACAGCCGTAGCAGAGGCTCCTAGAAATCTAAGTAGATCTCGGTGCGGCGATTTGCACGGCGGCCGGTCGGGTTGTCTTCGCCATCGTCAGTGGCATTTGGGAGCCGCGGCTTGGTCTCACCCTCAGCGAGGGCCACGATCTGAGTCGCTGGGACACCCACTCCAAGGAGGTATTTTTCAACCGAACCGGCACGGTTTCCAGAGAGCTCGTCATTATACTCATCTGAGCCGAGCGCGTCGGTATGGCCGGATAGAGTGAGCTTCTTGTTAGGGTCGAGCTTGAGAAGGCCCGCGACGATATCGAGCTGGCGTTGAGTCCGGGGAGTGAGGCCATCTTCATCGAATCCGAAGTAGAGGATGAGGGTGTCACCACCAGCCGGGTTTTTGACAAGAGGCGTAAAGTGGACATCTCCTCCGGCGACACGAGTGGCGTAGTCAGCGAGGAGGGAATCGAGATTCACTTCCGTAAGGCGCCAAGGTTGATCAGGGGAGCCGCGTTCGAGGCTCATGCCGAAGTCGGCAGCTTTTGCCCCACTTTCATCTTCTACGTGGGCCACGAATCCTGCCGTGAGTTCGCGGTTAAACATGGCTCGGAGGGGCTTTTGGGCACGGAGCTTATATTTGGCTTCTTCGAAGATGATGCACAGTCCGGCAATCTTGGCGTCAGAGACTTTTTCAGAATCTACGAAGGACTTGGCTTCATCAAAACTTTGTTTCAAGGCGGATTGAAGGAAACCGTCAGCGACTCCTAAGGAGTCCACAAAGACCGCTCGGCTGGTGGGTTCTGCGGTGGCATCGACCCTCGGGATCTTGAGCTTTTCTACGATCCACTTCCCCGTTTCACCACGGACGAGGTCGAAGTAAATACGGGGACCTTTTACCGCTGCCTGAGCAGAGCCTGAGGCCCCAGGAGTGGCGGGGAGCCCTACAGGATCCGCTCCGGTGCTTTCAAGATTGAGTGCCCACCGAGAGCGGCGGTTCGCCTCCAGTTCTCCGATCTCTACCACGGGGGCCCGTGAGCTGAGCCGGTAATCGCCTTGCTCGGAGAGTGCTTGGAGGCCTTTGAGCTGGCTTTCATCGAGAGCCTTTTTGCCAATCAACATCGTCAGCTGTTTCAGATCGGAAGCTTCCAGAGATTGGCCAATTTTCTTGAGAAGAGTCTCGGGATCAAACTCGGCGATGCCCATCCCCGCATCCATGAGGATCTGTTCTGGAGTGGGTGGCTTGATCGTTTTTTGCGGCTCCGTTATCTCGACGGGTTCAGCATCCAACTGGGTGATGGAGTCTGGCTTATCAGCGGGCGCATCCGTTTCCACGATCTCTTTTTCAGGAGTGGTGGAGTGGCTTTCTAGCGGGGCTTTTTTCTCGCCCTTCTGTATAAAATACATGCCTATCGCCAGAAGAGCAGCAGCGATCAAGGCCAGCAAAACGTAGAGGCCGAAGTTTGAACGGGGTTCGTAGGAATCGTATGAGCTCATGATTAGGGGAGTTAATCGGTTGGTCCTTTGGTGCGTGGAATCGCAGGAATTGTCACGATCCGACTGGTGTTTTCTCGAATCACGCGCACCTCGGTAGGTCTGACTGCCGCCGTTGCGACAAGTCGCAGATAGAAGTCCTGATCGTTCCGGATTCGCGCACCATTAATCTCTAGAAGGAAGTCGTTTGGCCTGATGCCAACCTTGGCCCCCAGGCTCCCGATCACGACCTTGGTAACCAGAACGCCACCACGGACACGGGAGTTCGAGGGAAGATTACGGACGGACAAACCGATACTATTCAGGATCGCCTCATCTGATGCGAGACGCCCGCTATCGGTAATCTGCTCGCTCGCCCCAAAGGGATTTGCTTCGCCCACGACCGAGGTGAGATTCACGGAATTGTTCGCACGCCAGACACTGATCACCGCCTCGGAGTCGACCTCGGATCGCTGCACACGATTGAGGAATCCCTTCGTCGATTGAACTCCTTCACCTTGGTATGCCGTGATGATGTCGTAGGGCTTTAGACCCGCCAAATCGGCCGGTGATCCTGGGGTGACATCCCAAACCACCACACCTTGGCCCCGGTAGGCGAAGACGCTGCGGAAATAATTATTCAGATCACGAGTTTCTAAACCAAGGTAACCATGCACTGGGCGACCTTTCTTTAAAATGTATTCCATGGTGCGCCGCACCTCGTTTGAGGGGATTGAAAACCCGATCCCTTGGAAACCGGGATTCTCGCGATCCTCGCTGTAAATCGAGGCGTTGATGGCAATGATCTCCCCAAGGTGGTTGAGCAAAGGACCTCCGGAATTTCCCGGGTTGATAGCGGCATCAGTCTGGAAGAGATCCCGCTGGCCATCCGAAAGGGAACGATCGCGACCCGAGATATGCCCGACGGTGACGGACTCGCCCAAGCCGTAGGGATTTCCTACGGCAATCGCGAGTTGCCCAACACGCACCTCCTCAGAATTGGCAAATTTTAGAGCTCTAAATTTTTCATCTGGTTGACTGCTCTTAATCCGAAGCACCGCGATATCGAGCAGCTTGTCGGAGTTCACCAAAGTCGCGGGAAGCGAGCGACCATCGTGAAGAGTCACCCGGATTTTCTTATGGCCCTCAATGACGTGATGATTGGTGATGATGTGCCCTTCCTCAGAGACAATGACCCCCGACCCCAGTCCGGGCGTGAGGCGGTCCCGCTCATAGATCTGCCCTCGAAATGGATCGATGACTCTTTCCCGCTTGAGGATCTCAGTATCGATACTGACAACGGCCGGAGTGACCCGATCAACTAGCTCGATCATTTCATTATTGGCACGGATTAGCCCGGGAACTTGGCTAGGATCCACCGCCGTTTCCATCTGAAGAGTCGCGTGCTCAGGAGAGAACTGCCCGGTCTCAACCTGAGGCTTAATTCCAAAAATCGGATGTCCACCCGACCAGGCGCGGAAAACATGCACAGAGAAAAAGGCTGCGACGAAAACGAAGCAAAGCACAATCACCCGTTTGAAGGTATCGTTCATAATCAGTAAGGGGGTGGCGAGATGGTAGCTGATGACGAGCGAATGTCATCCCTCGACTTACAGGAGAATCGAGGCCCGCCCTCTGAGTATAGCGACAGAATGAGGTGCTCTTTTCTTCAAAAACACCTAAAACACGCCCCATGCGAATCAGGGAACTCCACCTCGATGAATGGGATCAACTTTCCTCTCTCATCTTCCACTCGACCAATGACTGGTATCGCAAGAATCTGAATCGAGAGTGCTTTGCGGGTGATGACCCGTCGATTTGCCGAATCTTCCCCGAAATCTATCAGGACCTCGACCCCGGCTGCTGTCTTGTCGCTGAGATTGATGGTGAGATCGCCGCCTCCTGCTTCTACCACCCGCGTGAGACTCATGTTTCGATCGGGATCATGAATGCCGCCGCCAAGTTCGCAGGTCAAGGGGTCGCGCGGAGCTTGCTGGACGAAATGATCCGCAGAGCGGGAGAGAAACCCCTGCGCCTCGTCTCCAGCGCACTGAACCTGGATTCCTATTCTCTCTACACTCGCGCTGGCTTCCGCCCTGTTGCGGTGTATCAGGACATGATCTTGCCTGCGGGAAAAAGGCTCCCATCTCCTTCTAGGAAAATCCGTCCTGCGACTCTCGCAGATCTTCCTGCCATCGTTGCTCTGGAAGAGGAAATCTCAGGAATCCAGAGAGAGAAGGACTGGCGGTATTTTCTCGAAGACACCTCTAGCCACTGGCGCGGAATGGTCTCTGAGGAAAACCAGTCCGTCACCGGAGTCCTCTTCTCGATCGACCACCCCGGAAGCCGCATGTTGGGGCCCGGTCTGATGCGCGAGGAAGAGGTCGCCTTCGACCTCATCGTGGGATTACTCGCACACTTTCAAGAATCCACTCCCCTCTTTCTCGTCCCCGCCTCCGCCACCAAACTGGTAAAAAAGCTCTACCAACTCGGCGCACGGAACTGTGAACTCCACCTCACCCAAGTCCGGGGTAGGGCTGCGGAAACGAGAGGAATCATCATCCCCACCTTCATGCCAGAAACCGGATAGCGATCGGCCAAGGCCTCGCTCCCCCAGCAAGAGCCAACACCCGTCACGTCACCGAGAAAGCGAACATTCGGCCTCCGTCAATTTCTCTACCTCCTTCTCGCCCGTCTGGAAACAGGTGCTCCCTGCCCTCTCCAGATAAACGGCGAGCTCACTAGGCCCAAGCAGTGAGACTAATGGACCGCATCACGCTTTCCGCACTTTTGAATGATCAGCTCTCTACCAAACCTCGGAGCTTCAGGGCCTCTCCTTGAGACCATGCATTCCACCTCGTCTCATTTTCTCGA
>JAULCF010422208.1:0-27269 GCA_032361265.1 Devaleraea mollis | reverse complement strand
CATGAGGCCGCATCCGACCGACCCGGAACAATGTGTATTCGATCTCTGGTACTACGCGTTCGATCCGGTGGCCGACGGCGCGACCAACATCCGAGTCGACGGCGTGGGTGCGGAACATCAGATCTTCAACTATGGCGACCGGCCGATGGGGCTGATCCCTGACCAGGACATCAGCATCACTCAGGGCCAACAGCTCGGTATGCGTTCACGCGGTTTCAACCGTGCCGTGTTGTCAGGGCAAGAGACCCGGGTCGGCTGGTTCCACCAGGTGATCGACGAATACATGGTCGGCGAGCGGCCAACTCCACACGTACCGAACTCACACACCCAGCCCACAGATACGCCAGACATAGATACGCCAGACATAGAGAAAGCCCAATCATGACGAACGACGCCTGGTTCACCGACCATCCGCCAAGCGAGCGGTGGCCGCACTACACCCGAGCCAATGCTGGCGAGGTTCTACCGACACCGGCAAGCCCGTTGGGCCAGACGTTCGGCTTCGACAAGGGCATCCTGGTCGGCTTCCAAGAAGGCTCGGAACAGACGGGCTTCTACGAGCTCGACGAGTACCGCAACGAACCGCCCGAGATGTGTGGCTTCTTCGGTGGCTACTTCTACATCAACCTGGCGAACGTGCGCATGCAAGCCGTACGCAACCCGGCAATAACGATCGAGCAGCTTGATACCGCGTTCTTCGGCGACCATCCCGACGTGCCGGCCTACGTGCCACATCCCGATGACGAGAAGCCACACCTGCAGCCAATTGCCGATGCGCACATGAACTTCGTGCTCACGTCAACCGAGTGGCCTCAGCTCATCGACGACAAGCAGCTCGTGGCTGACATGCGTGCGAATCGCCCCGATCTGGGTGAGTTGTCTGATCAGGAACTTGTCGACCGGGCGATGACAATTCTGCCCGTGCTCGTCGACCTTGGCAGTCGCCATCTTCTTGCCTCGAGCTCATCGGGAATCGCACCCGGCATGCTCTCCGCAGTGGCCGCCGCCATCGAAGACCCGACAATTCCCATGCGTCTCTTGGCAGGTTTGGGCGACGTCGACTCAGCGGCACCGTCGTATGCGATCTGGGATATGTCGCGCAAGATCCGAGGATCAGAAGCACTCACTGCGGCATTCGATGCTGGTGTCGATGGACTGGTTGGGCGCCTGGCAGCATCTGACTCGGCTGATGCTTCGGCGTTCTTGTCCGAGTTTGTTGGCTTCCTTTCTGAGTTCGGATCTCGCGGGCCGAATGAGTGGGAACTCAGCGCGGAGACGTGGGAGACCGATCCCACCATTGCGCTGGCGGCAATCGAGCGTGTTCGCTTCCAAGCGGGCGACCAAGGCCCGCGCGAGCGGGCCGCAGGGTTGACCTCGGAGCGCGAAGCGTTGGTGGTCGAGGTCCGTAACAAGCTGGCTGAACTGGGCGACGACGACCTGGCTGCCATGTACGAAGGCGCACTCGTGGGTGGCAACATGATGGTGTTCCGTGAGCGTGGCAAGACCAATGTGATCAAGGCAGTGCACGAAGCCCGGGTCACCTTCCGAGAGCTGGGGCAACGTCACACTGCTGCGGGCACGCTGGCCGATGCATCACACATCTTCATGCTGACTGCCGATGAGTTGCAGGCGTTCGCTGACGAGCCTGCTGCATGGTCACAGACCTTGGCCGATCGCTACGCGGAGTGGCGAGAGCTGTGGGAACTCGAGCCGCCGTTCTTCATCAAAGACGGCGTGGTGCCACCGATCTCATCGTGGCCCCGCAAGGGCGATGCCACCGCCACCGCGGTCACTGTCGGTGAAGTGATTACCGGCGTGCCGGGTTCACCGGGCGTGATCGAAGGCACCGCTCGCATCGTGAACGATCCGACCGATCCGGGCGATCTGGGCCCAGGCGACATCATGGTGGCTCCGCTCACTGACCCAGCGTGGACGCCGTTGTTTATGGCGGCCGATGGCGTGGTCGTCAACGTTGGCGGCCAGATCAGTCACGCCATCATCGTGAGCCGAGAACTCGGATTGCCGTGTGTCGTGTCGGCCACCGATGCGACCGTGCGTATCCCCGACGGCGCAACGATCCGTGTCGACGGCAGCACCGGCGAAGTCACGGTGCTGGCCCTGCCGTAGTGGCGCAGCGGCTGCCTAGCTAGGAGTCGGAAAACCCAATGCACTGAATGCCCTGCTTCTGGAGCGTGGTGTTCGTGCCGATTGGCGGGCCTTCGATGATCACACCTGTGTCGACGATGAGTTCGTTCTGATCGTTCAACTCCATGGGGAATCGGTCCATGCCACGCGGCGCTCGGCCGCTCTGAACCTCGCCAGCCTGGTTATAGAAGGAGCCGCCACACGGGCACTCGAACCACTGGGAGTCCGCGCAACTCGGAACGCGACAGCCATAGTTTGTGCAGACTTCATACAAGGCAAGAACACCGGCCTCCATGCCCACGAGTTCCGGTTCGGAGTAGATCGCACGAGCTCGTTCGAGGGCTTCTGCGGGATATTCGGTGAGCCACATGCGCCCTTCTTTCTTATAGAAGAAGCCACTGTTCTGGCTAATGCTCTGCTTGATGTCGCTGACCTTGCCAACATTGATCTTTGTGCCGAACAGGTCCAGCTCGGAGGCCGCAGTGGGAGTCGGCTCGGAAGTGATCACCACATCTTGGACCGTCGCAGTCGGTGCCGACTCCATACATCCAACACAGATGGCGGCGGCGAGTCCAGCAATGACTGAGCGACGCGAAAGAGGACGGCCTGTCATGCCTGCAAAGTAGCAAACCGGGCGTTGCGGCGTTCGAAGTACGTGCCCGAGCTATGCCGTGACGTTGGCTGCGTCGACAGCAACGTTGTGGGGCGTTTCGATCCGGCGATGTTCGGCGATCAGGCTCACGATCAGAATCGCATCGACAATGAACAAGATGGTGACACCATCAAGTGAGCTGCCAAGGAGCGCAAGCAGGGTGACCGCGGCGATGGTCGCCAGGCGCTCATAGGCGATTGCTCGGAAGGCAAGGAAGGCAGCAATGGCGATACCGCCGAAGAACAGCGTGATGCCGCCTACGAACATCACGAGGAACTCCGTGTGTACTTCGTCTTTGGGGTGTAGCAGTACTTCTTCGGTTGCAGCTGCCGTGGCGATGATGCCGGTGACGAGCGCGATGTGGGTCAGGGTGTACACGTTGGCGATGAACTGCGATCGGTCTGAGCCCTCGAGGGCCTCGGCCCGGTGTTCCATGGCGGGCTGCACCCGGTCGAAATAGCTCCACCACAACAGTCCGGCCATGACACCCGCAGCGATCAGGCCCCACAGGGTCTGGGTCGGGAGTCCGGTGTCTTCGTCGAGTGAGTCGACGACGGAAATGCCGATCGCAACCACGATCTCGCCGAGAGCGATGATGATGATCAGGCCGTGGCGCTCAGCGAAGTGACCGGCACGGGTGAGCCAATCGCCGCCCTTTGCGAACTGCATGGCGATCATGATGACGACAATGAAGCTGATCCACAGGACCTTGCGAGCGGTGCCGTCGAGGAATCCACCGACGATGAGCAGCACGCACGCCACCATGTTGGGAGCTCCGTAGCGCAGGATCGAGATGAACTCGCTTCGGGTGTCTTCGGAGCTAGACGTTCCCCACGCTTGCAAGGCAATACCTAGTGCAACAATCACCGACGCACAGATAGCAAAGGTGCCGCCGCCAGATGTAAAAGCGCTCTGCACCGAAGCTCCCATGGGTACCGACACTGCGGTGCCGATCAGGAACACCGCCCGGACTTGGCGGGCGTTACCGCTGACGGCGTTGGCCGCCCAGGTGAACGTCGACCAGCCCATCCACAGCACCATGAAGATCAACGCGGCTTCGCTGGCACCGCTCCAGGTGGGGAAGTGCACGAGGTGCGCGACCAGTTGCGAGAAGGCGTAGACGAAGGCGAGGTCGAAGAACAGTTCGACTGGGTCAGCCGTGAAGTCTTCGGTCCGCTCAGGAACAGGTAATCCGCGCATCCACGAACCTTATCGACCGAGCTGGAAGTGAGAGTGATCTGGGCGGCGGCCACTAGGTTGACGGAGTGAGCGTTGACTACGACTTTGACCTTGGATCCCATACCCGGACCATCACCTCCGAATCGGCCGAGGCCCAAACCTGGTTCGACCTGGGGCTGAACTGGTCGTATGCGTTTTCTCGCGAAGAGGCCCACCGGTGTTTCGAGAAGGTCGTCGAACTCGATCCCACGTGCGCTATTGGCTACTGGGGCCTGGCCTATTCGATGGGCCCGTATTACAACGGCCCATGGGATCGCATGCCGCCACCGCTGCGCGTGCATGTCAACGAGCAAGTGCATGGCTTTATCTCCCAGGCCCAAGAACATGCCGCGTCAGCGTCGGCTGCCGAGCAAGCGCTGATCGCCGCCTATGCCGTGCGCTGTCCACAGCCCGCAAATGACAGCCTGGAGATCTACGCCCAGTGGGACGACGACTACGCCGACGCCATGGTCAAGGTCGCCGAGCAGTTCCTGATCGACGACGATGTCGTGGCCCTGGCCATCGATGCGCTTATGTGTCGGACGCCGTGGCAGTTATGGGATCTCGACAAGCGCGAGCCGGCCGAAGGAGCATCGACGCTAGAAGCGCTTGAGTTGCTCGACATGGCGCTTGAACGCGCTGCGGCCGAGAACCGTGCGCCGCATCCGGGCCTGTTGCATTTCAAGATTCACATCATGGAAATGTCGCCTACGCCCGAAGCTGGCCTGCCCGAAGCCGATGTGCTGCGTTCGCTCATTCCCGATGCGGCCCACCTGATTCACATGCCGTCGCACCTCTATGTGTTGTGCGGCCAGTTCCAGGATTCACTCGATGCGAATATCGAAGCGGTCGTGGCCGACGAGAAGTACATGGCGGCCAACCCCGAGGTCGGGATCTACTCGATCTACATGCTGCACAACATCCACTTCCAGATGTACTCGGCGATGTTCCTGGGCCAATACGAGCCTGCGCTGAAGGCGGGCAACCAGATCTGGGAAACCGTGACCCCTGACGTCTTGCGGCACGAGAACGAGTTCCTGGTGAACTATCTCGAAGCGTTCTACGGCATGAAGGTGCACGTCTACATCCGCTTCGGCAAGTGGCAAGAGATCATCGACGAGCCCATGCCTGCAGAGCCGGAGCTGTTCTGTGTGACCACGGCGCTGTGGCACTATGCCAAGGGTGTTGCGTATGCAGCCTCGGGTGATGTCGACAATGCGTTGGCCCAACAGGCGCTCTTCGTCGACGCCTTCGATCGGGTTCCCGAAGACCGCAAGGTCTTCAACAACGAGAGCCGCGACATGCTCAAGGTGGGCGAAGCCATGTTGTCGGGCGAGGTCGAATACCGTCGCGGCAATTTTGATCTGGCCTTCTCGGAGCTACGCCGATGTGTCGAGCTCTATGACCAGCTCAACTACAGCGAACCCTGGGTCTGGATGCAGCCGCCACGCCATGCGCTGGGTGCCTTGCTGGTCGAACAAGGCCACGTCGCCGAAGCCGCCACGGTGTACCGAGCCGACCTCGGCCTCGACGACACACTCGTGCGTCCGTCGCAGCACCCTGGCAACGTCTGGGCACTGCACGGCTATCACGAGTGTTGCGAGCTGCTTGGCCGCCATGAGGAAGCGGCCGAGATCGCCGCGCAGCTCAAGGTCGCTGTTGCCGTAGCCGACGTCGACGTGTCATCGTCGTGCTTCTGTCGCCTCGAAGAACCCTGCTGCGACTAAATCAACATTGGGGTCACGAGAGTGCACAAAACTGCCTTCTCGTCACCCCAATCGAAGCGCTTTCGATATTGGGGTCATGAGAGCGCACAAAACTGCCTTCTCGTCACCCCAATCCTGAGGGGGGACAGCGACGGACCGCCACAAATGTGACGGTCCGTGCGACGACGTAGATGGAGTTAGGCCGGCGTTGCCGCCGAGGTAGTGGCTAGGCGCCGATGACCTTGCCGTCTTTGCGCTGGATCACGACGGTTGCTGGTCGAGGGCGAGCAGCTGCTTCGCCCTCGGGCCAGGTCGATGTTTCCGTCGGGTTGTTTGGTCCCGATGTGTCGCCACCAAAGCCACCATCGCCCGGATGCTGGATGTTGATGAACATCGTGCGGTGATCGGGCGTCATAGTGACGCCGGTGACCTCGCACTGATTCGGGCCAACGAGGAAGCGCTTGATCTCGCGGGTCGCCGGATCTGCCATGAGCATCTGGTTGTTGGAACCATCGGGCTGGCTGCCATCGGTCTGGATCCACATACGGCCGTTGTCGTCGATCCAGAGACCGTCGGGCGACCCGTGCATGTCTTGGGCATCGATGTCGGAGCCGTCGACGCCGTCGCCGGGTCCAGCGAACAAGAAGATGTCCCAGTCAAAGGTGGTGTCGGCCGGATTCTTCTCTTTCCACTTGATGATGTGGCCCCACGGGTTTGATGCCCGAGGGTTCGCCGCGTTGGGCTCGGTGCGACGCGTGTTGTTGGTGAGCGTGCAGAAGACCTCGCCGGTGGTCGGGTGCACCGTGGTCCACTCGGCGCGATCCATAGGCGTGGCGCCCATTGCATCGGCGGCTAGGCGGGCCTTGATGAGCACGTCGCCTTGGTCGGCGAATCCGTTGTCGGCCGTGAGCGGGCCGTTGCCTTGTACGAGTGGCAGCCAGGTGCCGGTGCCGTCGGCGTCGAAGCGGGCTGCATAGAGCGTGCCCTCGTCGAGTGGACTGTTACCGCGGGCTCGCTCGGATTGCCAGTTGCGGTCGCCCACAAACTTGTAGATGTAGTCGAAGCGTTGGTCATCGCCCATGTACACCACGGCGACGCCGCCGCGGCCGGTGGCGAACGCCGCACCCTCGTGCTTGAAGCGTCCGAGTGCTGAACGCTTGAGTGGGGTCGACGAACCGTCGTAGGGATCGATCTCGACAATCCATCCGAAACGGTTCGGTTCGCGAGGTGTGACATCGGCCTGGAAGCGTTCGTCGGTGGTGCCCCACAGGTAGCCGAAGCCTCGGCCGCCTACGCCATAGCGGCTGTTGATCTCGGCCTGCTCGGCATCAATGCCGGGGGCGGTGCCGCCGCTCTCTTCGTAGAAGTAGCCGTTGAAGTTCTCTTCGGTCGTGAGGTAGGTGCCCCATGGGGTGTAGCCATTACCGCACTGGTTCAGAATGCCGACGGGGTACATGCCCGATGGATCATTTGCCGTTTGCAGAAGTCGGTGGCCAGCGGCGGGCCCGGTCATCTGGGTGGGTGTGTTGACGTGAATGCGGCGGGCTTGGGCCGAATCGGCAGTGTTCCACTCGCCATTGAATGAACGGTGCACTTCGACGATCGATACGCCGTGGGCCGCCTGACTCTTGCGAGTCTTCTCGGCGGTCCAATTTGCGACACCGTCTTTGAACAGTTGTTTGTCGACGGTGTACTCGTGATTCAGCGCCAGCAAGCCACTCCATGAAGCGCCCCGTGCCCGGTTCGGCAGCGGGAAGTAGTGGATGCCATCGTGACCCATGCCGAGCTGGAGTTCCTGGTCGGCAGCCGAGTTCGACGCATCGTTCTTGAAGGCGGGCCCGCTCGGGTTGACGGGTGTGCCCCACGGGATGAACGGTTGCGCCGTGTAGCCATCGGGGACCGTCACGGTGTCCGCGTTTGATGTTGGGATTGCGTCCCAACTACCCATCAGGGTTTGCGCCTCGGCTTTGGAGCTAAACGTCAAACCGCCGGCGAAGAACGCAGCAGCGCCTATCGCCCCGCCCCGCAGCACGCTGCGCCGCTTCAAGTTTGTCGCCAACACCTCGGCAAACGGAGTGTTGTCGGACGTGTTAGTTACGAAATCGTCTTCGCGTTCGGTCATGGGAAGCCCCCTACAAGTTGCCCAGCGCGAACCTAACCCAGAGGGGGGAGCCGCGCGCAAGTCGCGAATGTGAGGCTCCCGGATACCAGGTTTGTTTGGGGAGAAACGGCCGCAGGGTTAGTGTCGATCAGCGAACGTCAACACGAGTTCGTCCGACCATTGGGGAAGTACATGACACTCGAAGGCAACCGCGGCGACGACAGGTTTGCGCCGCTCAACCAGATTCTCGAAGCTCAGCTCGATGCCGACTACGACTTGGGTGCCTCGATGGCGCTGGCAGTCGATGGCGAGATCGTGCTCGACGTGTGGGGCGGGTGGGCCGACGAAGAGCGCACCAAGCCGTGGGGCGCAGACACGGTCACCAACGTGTGGTCGACTACCAAAACGATGACGGCGATCTCTGCACTGCTCCTGATGGAACGAGGCACGCTCGACCCAGACGCAACTGTGGCCAGCTACTGGCCTGAGTTTGCTCAGAACGGCAAGGAAGACATCCGGGTTCGTCACATCATGTCGCACACCTCGGGTGTGTCGGCGTGGGCGCAGCCTGTAACGCCTGAAGATGTTCTCGATGACGAGGGTGCAACCGCTCGACTCGCAGCCCAAGCCCCATGGTGGGAACCGGGAACCGCGTCGGGTTATCACGCGTTGAACCAGGGCCACTTGGTTGGCGAAGTGATCACGCGCATCGATGGCCGTGGCCTGAAGCAGTTCTTCGCGGAAGAGATTGCCGGCCCGCTTGATGCCGACTTCACTATTGGTTCTCCGACTGAGAACCATCACCGCATCAGTAATGTCACGCCGCCGCCACCATTGCCGCTCCCACCAGATCTTGACCCTGAGTCGATCATGTTTAAGACGTTCACTGGACCGGCGCCAGCTGCCGAAATCGCCCACACGCCAGAGTGGCGAGCCGCCACAATCGGCGCCGCCAACGGACACGGCAACGCACGCTCGGTCGCCAAGATCCAGGCGGTGATTTCTAACGGCGGGTCGTCGCACGGGGTGCAGCTGCTCTCGCCAGAAACCATCGAACGCATCTTCATGGAGCAATGCAACGGTGTCGATCAGGTACTCATGACGCCCGTCCGGTTCGGCCTTGGCTACGACCTAGCGGCGCCTGCGAATCCTGTCGGTATCACCTCGGGCACGAAGTGTTACTGGGGCGGTTGGGGCGGGTCGCTCGTGCTCAACGATCTCGACAACGGCATCACATTCACCTACATGATGAATCGCATGCAAGCCGGGCTTGTGGGGAACGAAACCAGCATTGCGCTCGTAGCTGCGTTGAACAAGATCGTCGGGTAGCGCTAGGACCCGGCGAGTAACAGACCCACTGGTTCTCGTAGCAGGTCCGTCCTGGGGCTACTTGCTGGCCTTGGCCTGATTGGCTGGATCGATTGGCGATGCTGTGAGCCCGCCGGCTCGCAGGACGCCGACGATGGCAATCGCTCCGAGCACGAAGACGACGACGGGAACGATCGGCGAAGCGTTGTCTTCGATCGCTCCGACGAGATCCCCAATATCGCGGAACAGGCCGGCAGCGAAGCCGGCCAGATAGGCCCGGGCGTCGCGCAGCGCTACGGCGGCGAGAAGAGCCACACCGAGGCCCATGTTGCGGCCGCCCCACTGACGTCCGACCACGGTGTCACCGATGTCCATGATCGAGGGGTCGATCATGATTGCGAGTCCGGCAAGGGTGCTGAACGCGCCGATAAACAGTGCCAAACCGGTTACCCAGCCGGGTACGCCGTTGGTCTTGATTTGCATGTGATTTCTCCGTGGGTCCGGGCCGAGAGTGGCACCTCTAAGTAAGGACGAACGCACCTCGAAGCGGAAGGTCCGAAGCCGACTATCACTTGTCAAAACCGGACAAGCGGGTGACTTTGCTGGTCAGTTCACGCAGACTTCACAGGTCATGGACGACGTCGTTGAACTGAACCTCTCCCAAGCGGTAAATGCCACCAACACCTCGTTCATCCGCGAGGCGATCCAGGGTCGCATTGTGCGTGATGGGCTGGATGGTCCGCCGGTCGAGCTGATGCGATTTCACGTGTTCATCCACTGCACTGCCGGAAGCGGGCGGCACATGGTGGACTTCGAAGATCACGAGATGACACGTGGCACGGCGATATGGATTCGACCTGGACAGGTGCAGCGCTGGGACCACATTCACGATGACTTCCACGCTGATGTTGCGGTGTTTGAATCGTCGGCCATCGCTGACCTTCCGCTCTTCGACCGCTTTCTCGGCGCGACTGCAACGGCGCAATTGGGCGACGACGCGGAACGTCTGCAGGAGCAGATGCAATGGATGGCGAGCGATTTGGAGTCGAGCGGCGACAAGGCGATGGCGGCGGCGGTGGTCGGTGTGATCCTTCGACTATTCGCTCGCAACACCCGGGGCAACGAGGAAGGACCGGCCACACCGGCCCAACGCCTGACCGCAGCGTTCATCGACAGCATCGAACACCATGTCGAGCAACGAGCAGTTACCTGGCATGCTCAGCAGATCGGCGCCTCGACCAGGTCCGTTGCCCGAGCCACCAAAGAAGCGCTGGGGCAACGACCGAAGGATCTCGTCGACGCGAACGTGGTACTCGAAGCGCAGCGACGGCTCGCGTGGTCAACCGAGGACATATCAACGATCGCCCGAGCACTGCGGTTTTCTGAAGCATCGAACTTCACGAAGTTCTTTCGAGCTCGAACCGGATCGTCGCCATCGGCCTTTCGCGAGGCCATCACGTCGATCTGACATGCCGATGGCTTCACTGCGCCGGCCGACGTGCCCGTGACGGCCCGTAGGTTTGGTCGTTCGTCGGCGGGAGCTACATCGCCTCAGAAACCGTGTGCGTAGGTCTCGTGTTCGATGGTTCGCAGCTCCGCGAAGCGCGACCGTAGTTCGGCTCCACGCGAAAGGTCGTTGGCCAGGTTGACCATCTCGTGGGGGTCCTCGTGCAGGTCGTAGAACTCGTGATCGTGATCGTCGAATGCAGCGTCGCGACCAAAGAGCATCGGGCCTTCGTCCAGGATGCGGCCGCCCGTGTCGTTGCCACCACCAATGCCGTAGTAACGGCAGTATTTGTAACGGCCGTCGAAGATCCCCGAACTCGCATAGCGCGTGTGCTCAACACCGGGGTACCAGGGCCATTCCTGGTTGAACAATACGTAGTCGCGGATGGTTGCCTCTTGATCCTCGATCACGGGCATGAGTGACTCACCTCGCAGCGACGGGGTGTCGGCGACGTTTACCCCGCCGAACTCGGCGATGGTGCGGGCCAGGTCCACATGGCACGACATCGAATCAGTTTTGGAACCTGGCGTGGTTACGCCCGGAGCGCTGATGTAGAGCGGGATACGCATGGTCTCTTGGTAGTTCCACGGCCCCTTCGACCGCAGTCGGTGCGAGCCGCACTGGTCGCCGTGGTCGCTGGTGAAGATGATCACGGTGTCGTTGTATTGCGATGTCTCGTCGAGGGCGGCCAGCACTTGCGCTACTGCCTGATCGTTCAGCTGATGCAGCTTGGCGTAGTAGTCCAAGCTGCGTAACCAGATGTCGGTGTCGTCGCGTTCCATGACGCCGGGGCTGCCCATGCGTTGCATTTGGGTCATCCATCGTCGGTGCACATCTGGCTTGGTGAACAGATCGGCTTCGAAGTTTGCGGGTAGCTCCGTGAACCAGCGCTCGATCTCATGTTCAAACGGTGGCAGGTTGTCCTTGCGTCCCCAGTCGTGGCCCTGAAGCCGGCGCCGAGCTCGGGCGACATACTCGGGATCTCGGTCCTCGTACCACGGCTGATCGACGGGGAACCACATGATGTCGTGGGGGTTGACGAAACCAATGGCCAGGAACCAGGGATCGTCGTCGTGTTCGTGCTCCCGAATCCAGTCGGCACTTTGCTGAGCGATGGGCCCGTCGTACTCGGTGCCGGTTCCGGCCAATCCCCACCAGGCCTTGTCGTTGCCTTCCCAGTCGCTGAAGCCGTAGGCCTCCATGTTTGGAGTCTCGGTTGACTCAAGATGCCATTTGCCTTTGAAGCCGGTGTAGTAGCCCTGTTCCCGCAGCAGTTTGCCCAGTGTTGGGGCGTCGTAGCTCAAGACAGGATTGTGCTCACCTGTTGAGTTCTCGGTGACGCCATGCTCGGCCATGTACTGACCGGTGAAGAGGGTGGCACGCGACGGTGAGCATGGCGAGCTGTGGGTGTAGTAGTTCGTGAACTCGAGCCCGCCGTCGATAAGGCGTTGCCGTGCCGGCAGCACAAAGCCGTCGGGTAACCAATCTCGCTGGCGTTCCTGATCCGACACGATCAGAAGGATGTTGGGCTTGCTGCTAGCTGGCTGGTTCATGTTCTCGTTCCTTGCGGGTGAGGTCGGGGGCAGGTCGGGCAGATAGATAGTGGGGTCAGGTAGTCAAGAACTGGCGTCGCCAGCGAGGACGACACGGTGCATCACTCGATGGTCTTCGTAGTCGGGAGATGCGTAGTGCTGCACGGCCCGATTGTCCCAGACGGCAATGTCGCCCGGTTCCCAATGGAAGCGGCACTGGACCTCGGGGTCCTTGAACTGGTCGCACAACATTGACAGCACGGTCTGACTCTCTCGTGGGGTCAATTCAACAATGCGATGGGTGAACAACCCGTTGACGAACAAGCAGCGCTTCCCTGAGCCCGGATGCACCCGAGCAACTGGATGGGTCACGTCCTGTTCAGGAATGCTGATGCCTAGTCCGCTGCCCGCCCGGGTCAGCGCAGCGCCTCCATGGTGCAGCGCCGTCAGGTCGTCGACCATGGTACGGATCGGGGCCGACAGGTTGTCATATGCGCGAGACGCACTGGCGAACAGCGTGTCGCCGCCAACCGCAGGCAGCGTCATAGCTTGCAGCATTGAACCGAGCGGCGGCTGCTTAAGCCATGTGGCGTCGCTGTGCCATGTCGAAACCCCACCGAATCGTTTGCCGGCATCGACGCTGATGTGATGCACGAACGGATGTGCGCTGTCGACCGACGGAGCGAAGTCGAACAACTCAGGGTCGCCGAAGATGCCTGCAGCAATCGTGTGTTCCGCCAGATCGAGATGCTGATCTTTAAAGAACAGCACGCCATAACGATGCCAGGCATCAAGGAGCTCGCGGCGTTGGTCGGCATTGACCATTCGCAGATCGACGCCTTCGACGAATGCCCCCACCGAACCACTTGCCGGCGTTAGCTCAATCACAGCCGGGTGACCTACGTACATGAGCCACCTGAGTCAGATTGGTCGAGTTGTCAGGGGCAAGGCCAGCGGACCCGAGCAGCTGGTGAGCGCCGAGCAGCGCGATAGCAAAGAACAGTGGAACACGTTTGAGAAGTCGTGACTTCTACATGGATTCCCCACGAGACATCCGTGCCTGTTTGGGCCCATGTCGCGATCCTAAACATTAATCGAACGAATCGTCAATTTCGCCGTGAGTAGTCTCGTGAGAGCGGGGGCGAGGCAATCAAAGGCTCTTCCAGATCTTGGGCGACCGCCCAAAGGCGTGACGCTTCGGGATCTGGTTAGCTGCTTTGCCAAAGCTGGCCGTGGTCGCTCATTGCTGCCAAGCTCCGTCGAGCGACGGTCGACGTGAGCGTCTTGACGCGTTCCTCGGTTGGATCGCCGATGATTGGCAGAGCACACGCAATCGCTAAGCCGTACACCATCGACTCGGCGTAGCCAGCGCGGACTTGTTCTCGAGATGCAACAACGCCAGCCGAATCGAGTTTTGCTCGATAAAACTCGAGGAGCTCATCTTCGAATTCGCGACGCGTCTCTACGGTGAGTGACTGGGCCAGGAAGTAGGCCAGGTCGAAGGCGGGTGGGCCAACGCCACAACCCTGCCAGTCGATCAGTGCCACCTCAGTGTGATCGGGGGAGAACAAGAGATTGTCGGCCCGCAAATCGCCATGGATCAGTGTGCCAGGCATTGCGGCCAGCGAACGGAGTGCCGATGCGAGACGTTCGGGAAGCTCGGCGCCCAGCGCCTGCTCATCGGGTGAGAGCTGATCACCGATCAAATCACACAACGGACCCCATCCCTGCGCGGCGAGTGTCGTTAGGTTGTCTATACGGCCGGGACCGTCGAGATGGGGGAGCCAGTCGAGCTGAGCGATGTCGTCATCGCGCCACCAGCGAGCATGGAGCCGAGCCATCTCGCCCAGCACCAGCCGGGCATCAGATGCGGACAGGCCGACGACCTGGTCGACATTGACATCGACTTCGACAGCGCCTTGGAGCAGCAGAAAGTGCGCAGTATCGGGGTCGTACCACGTGCCGAAGTTAGCCGGGGTCGTGACAGGCGTGACCGCCAGCAGTTCTTCGTAGCAACGGAGTTCTCGCTCGTGCACTCTGCCTCTGGCGGCTGCAGCGAGTGAGCCATCTCGAAGCGCCGCGAACTTCGCCACGATTTGGGGAGGGCCATGAGATCCGGCGGCGTACGAAAGGTCGAGGAGGAATATCTCGCCGAGCATGCCGCGGTCGGCGCCGATGCGTTGGGCGGTGAAGTCGACAATTGTCGACCCGACGCCGTCGCTAAGGGTTGCCGCAGTCAGCTCACCAATGCGGATAGGGAAAGGTGGAGGTCGAAGCATCGCAGGAGATCTTATGCCAGGACCGCAAGGTCTATGTCGTTGGCGGGTGCGTGGCCCCAGAACTGGCGCAGGGTGCGGTCTCGCCGTAGCCCAAAAATGCAAAATCCGCCGGACCCGAGGGGAGGTCCAGCGGCTTTTCGCTTTGAGCGTTACTCGGTGGCTTCGTCTGCGGCTTCTTCTACGGCGGCCTGAGCGTCACCCATACCCGGGATCTTGGACGTGACATCGTCGATCTTGTCGGCGATGCCTTCGCCACCAGGAACCTTTGAAGCCAGGTCCTTGGCCTTGTCAGCCATGTCGGCTGCTTGATCCTTGAGTTCGTTTACCTTGTCGAACATGCCCACAGGCGGGTATTCCTTTTCTCACGGGCGCTCGTAATTCGTGCGCACATTAGGTAGACGCACGAGCGAGGTGTTTTGTCGCGAGAAACACACACATTTCTTTGTGAATGCAGCGGCCTGGGCTGTCTGGCCTAGGTGGCGGGTGCATGTTCTCAAGGAGCCCAGGTAGATGCGCAGTGTCACGCAGCGGCTCACACGGACATAGAAGCGAGTGCACGGGTATGACCCCCAGGAGAATTCGTGAATATTGCACCTCCAGATCGCCGCCGCCGATCTCACCATCGATTATCAGTTGCCGCGGCACTTGTCCTAACGATCCTCATGCTGAGCGTGACGGTCCCATTTCAGAGCGCATCGGCCGACCCGGCGAGCGGCGTCGGGCCGATCACGGTCAGCGACAACGGCCACTGGTTTGAGTACTCCGGCAACGGCGAGCCCTACTTCATGGCTGGTTCGGGTGGACCCGAAGGGTTCCTGTATTACTCCGACGCTCGCAAGCAAGAAATCGTCAACCAGCTCATCGCCAACGATGTGCGCGCTGTGTATATCCATGCCGTTCGCTCCAATGGCGGCGATGGCGGCAACGACGAGAATCCCTTCGTGAACAACGACCCCGATCAGGGTGTCGACCTTGCTGTGCTCGACGGGTGGGACACCTACCTGTCCCAACTCGACGCTGCTGGCATCGTCAGCTGGTTCCACCTGTATGACGACGGCGCTCGCCCGTTCGGCGCGTGTAACCCGGACCTGCCGGACGCCGAGAAGGAGTTCGTCGAAGCAGTCGTGGACCGTTTCAGTGGCTACCAGCACCTGGTCTGGCTGCCGACCGAGGAGCACATCATCAAGGCATGCGACAACAACGATCGTGATGTCGAGAAGGCAGCGGCACTCGCCGCTGAAATCCGGATCCATGACCAGGTGCATCCCCTGGGCGTGCATCACAACAATGGCCAGACAAACCAATACCTGGGCAACAGTGACATCGACGTCTTCGCCCAGCAGGTCTGTCAGCAGTCTGAGTTCGCCAGTATTGACGGCATCCATGACGCCGGAGAATTCGGCGAGGACGTGTACGTGATGGCCGAGTGCCACCCGTGGCACCGGGATCTTCTGGCTTCTGGGCAGCGAGCGACGCTGCGTCAGTCGTTCTGGTCGTCGGTGATGGCCGGCGGGTACGTCCTGTTCTACGACGCTTGGGAACGGACCGACCCGACCGCGGAAATGCTGGCTGACCTCGGACGCATCAATGCGTTTATGGACACGACTCGATTCTCCGAGACCGTTCCGGCCGACCAACTGGCTGCTGATGGCACCAAATGGGTGCTCGGCAACGAGACAGAGGATGTCTACATCGCGTACTCAAACAACGGTCCGTCTTCGATGGGCGTGCAAGGAGTCTCAGCCGGCGTGTACGACCTGGGCTGGTTTGATCCCGTGACCGGTGAGCGTGTCGACCAGACCGTCTCTGTTGACGAAGATGCGGCGACGTTCCCGGTGCCACCGGAGATTGGATCCGAGGTGGCGTTGTCGATCGAACCATCCGACAACGTTCCCGAGCCGACACCAGAACCAACAACGGAGCCGACAGCAGAACCAACAACGGAGCCGACAGCAGAACCAACAACGGAGCCGACAGCAGAACCAACAACGGAGCCCACGCCGGAGCCAACAGCGGAGCCCACGCCGGAGCCGACAACGGAGCCGACGCCGGAGCCGACAACGGAGCCAACGCCAACAACACCTCCGACGACAGTCGTCGAGCTCACCGCTACAGAAGACGCCTACCTTCAGGGAGCGACGGCAGTCGACAACGGGCAACTCCGAGTCGAGAGTGGCTCGCGGGTGCGCACCAGCTACGTCAGGTTCGACACGTCGAACGTTGATGCCAGCAATGGTGTCCGCCTACGGCTGATCGTTGGCAGTGATTCGGGCAACGGCACTTTGCAGGTATCTGCCGGCCAGGGTGGTAGCTGGACATCAGCGACATTGGCCGAGGCCAATGCTCCTGTTGCGGGCGCTCTACTCGCATCGGTGACAGGACAGTTCTCGAGCGGACAAGCGGTGGAGTTCGTATTACCCGCGAGCCTGATTGTCGGTGACGTGTTCGACCTTGTGCTCACAACCGACGGGACTGCCAGCGACGATGTGTCGTTTGAATCCAGCGAAAGCGGCAACGGACCGACATTATTGATTGACGCGTTGGCGACCGAGCCAACGACTGAGCCAACCGTCGAACCCACTGTTGAGCCAACGTCGGAACCCACGACCGAGCCGACAGCCGAACCCACGACTGAGCCGACAGCCGAACCCACGACTGAGCCGACAGCCGAACCCACTGTTGAGCCAACCGTCGAACCCACGCCGGGCGCTTCGTCGACGTTCGAGCTGACGGCGTCACAGGATGCATACCTGCAAAACGGCACAGCGATCGATAACTCTCAGCTTCGGCTTGAGCACGGAAACCGTATTCGCCTGAGCTATGTGCGCTTCGAAACTGCGGCGATCGCAAGCGCTACCAGCGTTCGACTGAAGGTAGTTGTTGGCAGTGATGCTGGCGACGGGACCATGTCGGTGTGGCGTGGTATCGACGGCGACTGGACCGCGGACACACTGACTCCAGCGAACGCCCCCACTCCGGTTGACGTCTTGGCGTTGCAAACCGGATCGTTCGCTCCGGGACAAGTGATCGAGTTCGTCTTGCCGACAGACACTGTCGTGGACGGCGTCCTAGATCTGGTGATTGCGCACGATGGTGAAGGCGCCAACGATGTGTCCCTGCAAGCCACCGAAACCGGCGAGGGGCCGCTACTCGTCGTCGAGACGTCCGATTCGCCGACCCCCGAGCCAACGCCGGAACCGACAGTCGAACCGACCCCGGAGCCGACCCCGGAGCCGACTGCTGAGCCAACGCCAGAACCGACGCCGGAACCAACTGCGGAACCAACGCCGGAGCCGACTGCTGAGCCAACGCCAGAGCCCACACCGGCCTCGGGTGATACCGAGACCGTCGCGTTCCAGGGAACCAGCGCTGCGATACCGAACCCCGAGCGCGGGTTCCACGAAGGGGCGTCGGTGACTGACTCGAACAGTGGTTTCACCTCGTCGGTGTCGAACATGGCGTCTGACTACAACGCTGGTCTTCGCCTCGCCCGGATGTACGTGCGGCTTGACGACTACCGCAATCGACCAATTCCCCAATCACAGCTCGACGACCTGGACGAAGCGTTCGCGAACGCTCGAGCCGCTGGGATCAAGCTGATTCCTCGTTTCACCTACAACTTCGGCTCAGCGCCGGACGCGACCGTTGAGCGAATCGAGCAACACCTGGAACAACTGACACCTACGCTGCAGGCCAACGCCGATGTGATTGCCGTGTTGCAGGCCGGCTTCATTGGGGCCTGGGGTGAATGGCACTCGTCGAGTAACGGTCTGACCAATCCAGCTGACCGAGCTCGAGTGCGTGATGCGCTCATGGATGCGCTGCCTGCGGACCGAATGCTGCAGTTTCGTTATCCCGACAACATCATCGAGTTTGAGCCTGCGCCACTGTCAGTCGGCAATGCGTGGAATGGAAGCGACGCCAGTCGAACCGGGCATAAGAACGACTGCTTCCTGGCCAACGAAGGCGATGCTGGCACGTACAACCCGTTGTCTCGTAAACCAGAGTTCGTGGCGTACCTCGCAGCGATGACCGAGTTCACCGTCATGGGCGGCGAAACGTGCCAGGTCTCTGCTGGTAATCAACGAACCGACTGCGCGACGGCGTTGACCGAGCTAGAGCAGTTCCACTGGGACTATCTCAATCTCGGCTTCTATGGCGCCACCATGGACAAGTGGAAGGCCGACGGTTGCTTTGACGAGATCGATGCCCGACTTGGCTACCGCTACGAGATGCAGACAGCGACCGCATCAACCCAGGTAACGCCTGGTGACCAGCTCTCACTCGATCTTGAGGTGAGCAACGATGGGTTCGGCAAGCTGTTCAATCCGCGGCCGGTCAATGTGGTGCTCGTCGACGGAGCCACCGGTGCGTTGACCCGCATCCAGGCTGCAGCTGACGCCCGAACAGTGATGCCGCTGCCTGGTGCTACGGCAACGATCGATCTGGGCGTCCAGATCCCGTCCGATATGGAGCCTGGCACCTACCGCATTCACCTCGAGTTGCCTGACGGCTCGGCGAGCCTCGCCAACGATGCTCGTTATTCGATCCAGATGGCAAACACCGGAACCTGGCAGGCGGCCGACGGCACGAACGACTTAGGAGTCGACGTGACCATCGCCGGCTAACCGGGCGGCTCCACCAGCATGGAGTATTGCCGTCTGGGCCTCACTTGCAGGCCTGGGCGGCATCGCCGCGTGGCGAAACAATCGCGCGCTCTGCTAGGCCATTGCCGCCTGATGGCAGTAGCACGAGGCCTTGACCTCGACTTCTGAGCGGGCGTTGGCGAGATCGAGTTGCTGCTTTACATGCACCGACTCCACGGTCTCGCCGCGCTGGGTCAAACACTCATAGAGCCCGTGCAGACTCCACAGGTTCGACGGGTGCTGGCTGGCTCGGCTCAAGGTGTCGTCGAGCCCCAGGTCGGCTCGGTAGACGGCTTCAGCTTCGTCGTAGCGGCGCTGTTCGAGCAACAAGGCGCCGAGTGCATGACGGGTGGGCTGCATCCAACCCCAGGGCTCGTCATAGAGCAGGCTGTCTTCGAGTTCGACCGCTCGGCGAAGGTGCTCGAAGGCCACATCGTGATTCTCTCGGCGGTACTCGAGTTCGCCGTCGATCATCGCGTCGGCGACTTCGAGCAGGTCGACCACGGTGTTGTTGTGTACGCGGCGTGTGTCCGGAACTTTGGCTCGCGCCTGTTGGAATGCAGCTTGCATTTCTTCGGCATCTTCGATGTTGCCGAGCGCTGAATGGGCCAGGGTCTTGGTGTACAAGATCAGTGCGGTGGTAGCCACGTAGAGCTCTTGGTCCTGGGGGAGTGGCTCGTCGATCAGCTCTTGCCACTTGCCGAACCTGACCATGACATGGTGCTTCATCGCCATGAACGCCTCGGCGGCGTCGGCCATAGGTGGTGACTTGATGGCCAGGAACTCTTTGGGTGTGGTGTCGATGAGTTCCTGGGCTGCGTTCAAGGCGGCGGTGTATTGGCCTTGGAACATGGCGCCGTAGATCACGAAGTGATGATTGTGGTTTCGATACAGCGTGTACACGTTGGCGATGCCCTCGCGCTCGACCCAGCGACGATCGGCTTCGACGGCTCGCTGGTTGTAGAACACCACATCCTGATAGTTGCCGCACAACACATCGATGTGGGTGGGCATGTGAATCAGGTGCCCGGCATCGGGCATGAGCGTGCGCAATCGGTCACCGGCGCGCAGCGCTACTTCGGGTGTTGGTGACATCTCCATCAGGTGCACATAGAGATGGAGCACACCAGGGTGGTCCCACACCTCGGCCAGACGGTCGAAGGCGTCCTCGCATACTTGGCGAGCTTCGACCGTGCCGGCACCGTCGGCCGGCTGACCGGTGGGCAAGTCCCACATCTGCCATGGCGTCTCGTTCATGATCGCATCGACGAAACCGGCGAGCACATCGAGATCGTCGGGATGATCGAGCGCCACCTGGCGCATGGCTGCCGTGTAGTCAGCGTTCCACACCATCATGTCGTCGGCTGGGTCCCGCTGGGGGTAACGAGCTGGCAGCGCCGAGATGAGGGCCGCTTCAACCGGCGTGATGTTGTCACGCAACGCCAAGGCAGCCTGCATGGCATCAAACGCCTTGCGCAAGATATCTTCCGCGTACTCGGGGTTCATCAGTCGCCACGGCAAGTTGTAGTTGGGGCCCAACGCGTAGGCAATGCCCCAGTGGGCCATTGCGCAGCTGGCGTCAGCCTCGGTGGCCTTCGTGAAGCACTGAATAGCTTCCTGATGATTGAAGCCGTAGAGCCAGTTCAGGCCCCGATCAAACCACAGTTGTGCGTCGTCCGAATCTGTGGTGACCGTGCGAGTGAAGCTGCCGAGGTCGTAGTAGTCCATCACGCATACTTGCCTGCTGGCGGAGTCAGGGCAAACACTGACTCCGCCGCCGGCTGGCAAGCGTCCTTGCCGTATGGGTTCCCGATGGTGGGGTTAGTTGCGTGCAGCGACGAGGTCGTTGCTGAGCTCGCGGAGCTTGGGACATTCTGAACGAAGGCGGGCGAACTGGTGGCGGTCGAAGCGCAGTGCGGTCACCGGCATACGTGCAGTAACGGTTGCATTGCGAGGTTCGCGGGTCACGAGCGAGCGTTCGCCGACCATGTCACCCTTGCTGAGCGAGGCGACCCAGTCGTCGCCGCGGTGGACTGCGGCACTGCCAGCGGTGATCACGTAGGCGTGTGTGCCAGCCGAGCCTTCGGTCATGAGTGCGTCACCAGAGGCGACATGAGTAAGTGTTCCGAGGTCGGCCATCATGGCGATTTCGGCGTCGGTGAACGACGTGGCGAGCGCAGGCTCGATCGTTCGTAGGGTGGATGACTTGAGAATCCGTAGGTTGAACATGGGGGTGTCCTTTGTTGTTCGACAAGGAAACTACGGACTGTCGATACAAAAAGTGAGCGATCGTGACCGCTGGCACCGTGTGACGTTGAGCACCCCTTGACCAGATTTGTGCCGTGAGTTGCCCGCAACTTGACGACACTGCGCTACGGCTCGGTGTGACGCCGAGGAAGATAATTGCTCAGTAAGGGATGAAGACGCTCAGCGAACAATGGAGCTGGTGATGGCCAGCGAGATCCGCGTATCGTGCACCGCCTGCTCAAGCGAATACACCGGAGATCTTGTGCGCATGTGATCGGACATACGTTGCATCACGGTCGCGATAGCGATCTCGTCATCGGTCAATCGCGCTGACGGGAACGGGTTCCGATAGACCCAGTCGTCGCCCAGGAGATAGCCGCGATGTCCGGGGCCCTCGAGGTTGCCGTCGAGTCCGGTGTCCCACCGTCGAAGTGTCTGCCGCACGGGCGTGCCGTCGCCGAGCAGGTATCTCACTTCGTGATCGTTTAGCTCGCCCCGAGTTCCACGAACGACGAACCGCAACCCTCGGATCCACGAGAAGTACTGATCATCGGACCAGTCATGCATGCCGACCTGCTCGCCGAACGTGATGGTGGCGATTGTCCGCGTTGATTGCGCAAGGCCATCTTCGGTCGGAGGCCCGGCTCGGCCCGGCCCGATAGTGATTGGCGAGTGATGTTCGTGGGCGCTGACCTCGAACTCGTCGATGCCTACCCCCAGCGCAGCGCGAATGAGAGCGACACCGTGATACCCATGCGCAACCGAGATGTCCACCGAGGTGATGTCGCCGAGCCGCCCCGACGAGATCACTGCGAGCCGCGCCGCCAACAATGGCTGGCACGGGTACTGCTCGGCCACCTGGATGTCCGCGCCGTCTTGCTCCAGCAGCAGCATCTGATCGAGTTCGTGATCGTTCACACCCGGAGGTGTCTCAAGCAGAATCGAGTGGCCACCTGCAACTACCTGTTTACAGATATCGACGTTCGCCTCGGCGTGGGTCGCGACAACAACGAAGTCAGGCTCGAAGGCATCGAGCCGGCCAAGGTCGGTGACTGCAGTAATACCTTCGGCCGCGAGTCGGGCCACTTCGGCATCGCGGCGAACAACGACACCGGCGAGTTCGAAGTGATCGGGGAGCGCCTTGGCGATTCGAAAGAAGTGTTCGGCTCGCCAGCCAGACCCGATGACCGCAAGACGCGCCGGGCGCTCAACCGTCATAGAACCCCGCTGGGTGAAGGCCCACGACGGTTCGTTCCCGCTCTGTTACGGCGCGAGCCACGGCGTCGGCGCTCAGGTGATTTGCGATGTCAGTGGTGCGGAGCCGCTGCGCGATGTCGCGCCGGCCGTACTGCACCTGCAGGAAGAAGCGGCCCGTGTCAGCCGGGCCCGTCGGCATGCGCCGATGCCACACATCAGACACGAAGAAAACGACGTCGCCTTGCGCCCCGATCGGCGCAACTGGTCCGCGGCCTTGGTGCGAGATCGCTCCGGCCGAGTCAGGTGTCGGCGGAAGCTGGCCCGACATGTGACTACGGGGAATGAACCCGGTCGGACCAGATTCGACAGGGCAGTCCTGCAACAGGATGTGGCAACCGATCATGAACACCGGATAAGGAATGCGCTCGTCCCACTCGATTCCAGCGGGCCTCGGTATGTGCGGGCCCGCATCGATGTGCCACGGATTGCCCACATCAAACGGGGCTTTCTCTCGCTGCGGGGAGTTGCGCCACGCAGTATTCGACACGACATGGCAATCTTCGCCGAGCAACGGCTCGATAATTTCCAGCAGGCCAGGGTGGGCAACGGCACGCTGCGCTGCCGGCGACCGGTTCAGTGCTTCGTAGCGAAAGTCGGCGTAGTCCTCTTCGGTCGATCCGGGTAGACGAACGTCGGGGCGTGTTGATTCGAACAGCTCCGAAAGCTCAGCCCTGAGCTCGGCGACCTGATCTGGAGAGAACACGGCCTTGGCCATGGCGAAGCCGTTGCGTTCAAGCTCGGAACTCGCAGCAGGAGCTGGCTCCTGCCGTATCGCGAGGTTTGCGCCACGGGTGAGTTGGGTGCGCGAGATCATGTGCGGACTGTGTCACGTTGATGAACAGTCTGGCGAATCGTGCAGCTGTGACTCGGAAAGGCATGGTTGGTTTCGCCCCGCCGTGGGAAACGAGAGTCGTTACTGCAGCAATGTCATGGGGCTGCTGGCGTTGGCGATACCAAGGCCACCGATTGACTTCCAGCCGAGTAGCTCTTGCACCCGAGTTGGCATGGCCCTGACCTGCTCAATGGGCACGGTCAAGAACATGTTCTCGGCGGTTCGCAGCCAGCCCACGACGTAGCCGTAGAACATGCCTCGGCGGGCATCGCTGTCGGTGGTGTTCGCGCCGCCGCCGTGAATCGTGCTGCCCAAGTAGTAGACCGCGGACCCCGCCTGCATTACCGCGTGACCGATCTCGTGGGGTTCTGGTTTGCGGCCTGATTCCCACAGGTGTGAGCCGGGCACGACTTGGGTGGCGCCGTTCTCGACGGTGAAGTCCGACAGCGCGATGAGGGCTTCGATGCTGAGTTGTGACCCGCCGTGGGGCAGGTAGGGCCACGCTTCTTCGTCGCGATGCAGGCGTTGGGCGGTTTCGCCTGGCCCAATCTGGATGAGCTGAGCGGTGTTCAAGAGATAGTCGTCGCAGTTTGCACCGATGACGTGCCGGGACACATCGTGGATCAACGGGTCGAGCATGAAGTCGACGAAGGTTTCGGACTTGGATGGAATGCCGTCGATGCGGATGGTCTCTGAGCCGTAAAAGTCGATCATGGCCGGATGGGGTGTGCGCATATCTGGCGTGGTCGATGCGATCAGCTCATCGAGGTCCCGGTTCATGCCCTCGAGCTGATCAGCGCCCAGTGCATCTTCCACGATGCAGGCGCCGTCTCGTTCCAACGCGGCGCAAATCGCTGCTGACCCAGCACGGGCGTGGATTCGCTCGAGCTCAGGCATTGTCTGCCGCCGGTTGCGGGGTGACCTCGAATTCGCTCAGGTCGAGTTCAGTAAGGAGCGCTCGGTACTCGTCGCTTGAGCCCGGCCAGATGCTGTGATTGAAACCGGTCTGGTCGGTCCACCACGATGTGCAGCCCTTGCTGTGGGTCGTGCCAGCGAAGATGCCTCGAACGGTTTCGGTGAACTCATCGACGAGTTTCTGCCGTGGGTTCAACGAAGCGATCCCGTCTCGCCTCATCTGCTCGACCGCTCCCACGGCATAGGCCGCTTGGGCTTCGATGGTCTGTAGCGCGGACTGCAGGCCAGTGCCATTGGGGCCCATCATGAAGAACAGGTTCGGGAAGTCGTGCACCATGACTGACTTGTACGACGTGACTTCGTCGCGCCACACCTGGGCGAGCGGCAGGCCGTCGACTCCGGTCAGGTCGATCTCATAGGTGATGTTGAACGGCTTGAAACCCGTGGCAAAGATGACCACGTCGACGTCGTGATGCTGGCCAGATGACACCACCGCTGACTCGGATAGCGAGTCGACCGAGCCGGCAACCAACGTGACGTTGTCTTGGGTGAAGGTTTGGTAGTAGCGGCTTGAGATCGTCGGACGCTTACACGCGAAGTTGTGGTCGGGCGTTAGTGCATTCGCCAACTCCGGGTCGGTGACACTTCGCTGGATCTCTTGACGAGCTCGGGCTTCGGCGCTTGTGTTCACGTGGGTGCCCGCTTTGTGCAGCTCAACGCTGGTGGGTTCCCACAGCTGGTAGAGCTGCTCACGAATGTTCTTCAATGCAACGGGGTTGGTCCGGAACTCTTCACGCTCGGCGTCGGTGTATTCGGGATCCTTCTTGGGACCAACCCACACCGGACTGCGCTGAAACACGATGAGCTCGGCAACCTGGTCTGCGATCTCGGGCACAATCTGTACTGCGGTGGCACCGGTGCCGACCACGGCAACCCGCTTGCCGTTCAAGTCGAGATCGTCTGGCCAATCGGTTGTGTGGAACTGGATGCCTTTGAACAGCTCTCGGCCGGGGATCTGCGGGACGTTGGGGGTGTGCAGTCCACCGAGAGCCGAGATGACGGACGTTGCCGTGAAGGCACCGCCATGGTTGTCATGGAGTTCCCAACAGGTGGACTGCCAGGACGCCGAGGTGATCGTCGTGTCGAACGTGATCTGTTCGAACACGCCGTAGTCAGTGGCGCACTGGCGGATGTAGTCCAAGATTTCGGGACCAGGCGCATACCAACGTGACCAGTCAGGGTTGGGCGCAAACGAGTACGAATACAGATGAGACGGCACATCACACGCCACGCCGGGATAGCGATTGTCTCGCCACGTCCCGCCGACGTCGCCTGCCTTTTCGAAGATGGCGATGTTGGAGATGCCAGCTTCCTTGAGCTTGATCGCCGCACAGATGCCGGATAGGCCCGCGCCAATAACAACCGCTTCGTAGTGCTCCATCGTTTTACCTTCTTGTTGGCTCGTCATTCCAGCGGTACTCATTCCAGCGGCACTCATTCCAGGGACTGCCCGCCGTCGACCGACATCAGCAGTCCGGTCACGAAGCCGGCATCGGTACTTAACAGGAACGCTGCCGCTCCGGCGATCTCTTCGGGTTTGCCGTAACGCCCCAGGGGAATGGTCGACTCGATCCGTTTCCGAGCAACGTCGGAGTGGCGTTCGTCGATGAACTCCTCGACTTGACCGAGCATGTCGGTGTCGATTGGGCCCGGGCAGATGGCATTTACCCGAATGTTGTCTCGGGCGTACTCGGTGGCGGCATTGATGGTCAGATTGGCGATGGCACCTTTTGTCATGCCGTACAACGACAGCCCGCGGTTGGCTCGCACGGCCGCCATCGAAGCAATATTGACGATTGACCCCGCGCCGCTCGTGCTCAACATGGCTGGCTTTGCGTGCTTGATTGCCTGCCAGGCAGCTCGCACATTGACCGAGATCATCTGCTCGAAGGCCTCGTTGCTGTTGTTCTCGAAACGGGTGTATTCGCCGAAGATGCCGGCATTGTTGACCAACCCATCGAGGCGACCATGATCGATCACGGCAGTGTCGATCATCTGGGTGATCGTGTCTTCGTTGGTGATGTCGCCAGCAATCATCGACGCGCGTGCACCGCCTTGATCGCCGGCGCTCTGGTTCAGGCGATCGACCGTCGCCTGAAGCATGTCGGCGTGTTGGTCGACCAGGATCACATGGGCGCCTTCGGCCACGCAGCGGGTTGCGATTGCAGCGCCGATGCCTTTGGCAGCGCCCGTGACAACCACCACCTTCGATGCCAGGCGACGCATCGGAACGTCCAGGCTGCCCTGGTCCCGATTGGCGTGGTCCTGACTTGCGTGGTTCTGGCTGGTCTGGTTCTGGCTGCCTTTGGTGGGGCTCATGGCGTGACCGGGTCGACCCGGGTCAGGTCGTTGGGTTTACCAGTGGTGCCGTAGTTCATGCCGGTATAGCTCGGGGTGTACGACACACCCGGTAGCGGGTGCACACCGAGGGTTCCTTGAGCCAGATAGCCGCCGTCGACAACTTGGGTGGTGCCGGTGACGAATTCGCTTTCGTCGCTGGCCAGGAAGCGGACCATCGATGCGATGTGTTCAGGTTCACCTCGCCGGGGGAGTGGCTGGATCTTGTTGATGGTTTCCTCGGCTTCGTCGGCATTGCCGCGATGCATCAGGTCGGTGAAGATGATGCCGGGGCACACGGCGTTCACGCGAATGTTCAGCGGCGCCAGTTCTACTGCGGCGTTCAGCGTCATGTTGACGACGGCCGCCTTGGTAGCCGAGTAGGCCAGAGGTCCGCCTCGTCCGCTAAGAGCGGCTATCGAGGCTGTGTTGATGATCGAGCCGCCGGTGCCGGATCTGCGCATGGCACGCCCGCCATGCTTCATGCCAAGGAAGACACCCTTGGCCATGACGGCGAAGGGGTGGTC
>JAULCF010421097.1:0-11517 GCA_032361265.1 Devaleraea mollis | reverse complement strand
CCCATTTTAATTTAATTTTAAATTTTTCGTTTGGCAATTATTGCACTAACTTTCTTCTTTTTAGTTTCCTGTACAAGAGCACAAACACAAGCTCCTCCAGAACCCGACATTATAAAACTATCCCTAATTGTAAATGGTTTGTCTCAACCTGTAGATATAACCCACGCAGGTGACGAGCGCCTATTTATTGTCGAAAAAGGAGGGCGCATCAAAGTGCTTGAAAATGGCACGCTAAGAGAAGATGTAGTGCTTGACTTGAGCGATAAAGTTTCCACAAATAGTGAACGTGGTTTACTCGGTCTAGCCTTTGATCCAAACTTTAATACTACAAATTATTTCTTTGTGAATTACACCAACAAACAAGGTGCTACAACGATAGCTCGTTTTGAACTTAACAATGAAACAACAATTGCAGATATCCAATCAGAAAAAATCCTGCTACAAATTTCCCAACCCTTCCCAAATCACAACGGTGGTCAAATTGCCTTTGGACCAGATGGATATTTGTATATAGCTACAGGTGATGGTGGTGCAGGTGGTGATCCGTTAAACACTGGTCAAGACCTCAATAGCTTGCTAGGTAAAATTCTTAGGCTTGATGTTAATCAAGATAGTGAAGGTCTTCCCTACACAATTCCAACAGATAATCCATTTTTAGATCAAACAAATGTCCGTCCAGAAATCTGGGCTTACGGTCTTCGTAATCCTTGGCGCATGAGTTTTGACAAACTTACAGGTGACCTCTATATAGCCGATGTCGGTCAGAATGCCTTTGAAGAAGTCAACTTTCAAGCTGCCGATAGTCAAGGCGGCGAAAACTATGGCTGGCGACTTATGGAAGCTAAAGCCTGTTTTAACCCAGCAAGCAACTGTAATCCAGACGCTAACTTAGTGCAGCCTATCTTAAATTATGCCCATAACAGTGGTGATGGTCGCTCTATAACTGGTGGTTATGTTTACCGAGGAAAATCACTTAATAGCCTCCAAAGTAACTATGTTTATGGTGACTTCGTAAGTGGTCGCATCTGGCAAGCGCAAGATGATCCTGATGGCATTAGAGGTTGGCGCTCAGAACTCATTAAAGATACAAATTTGAGTATCTCAACCTTTGGGGTCGATTTTGAATCAGAACTTTATGTTGCTTCATTTTCAGGAGACTTGTACAAGTTTGTAAAGGATTAAGTAATTTTGATTCGTAGCTTGTTAATTGTACTTTTTACGATGTTGTTATCTAAAGGTTTTACAGACTATTACAGCAATTTTTTTAATAAATCATCAACTAGCACATGTCTCGCAATACAGTATTCAAGAATCACGATTAGTATATAATTGGGGAATACGTCTGGAGCAACACTCAGACAGACTCGTACTATCCTGAAATTATATTTACAGGTTCTTATAACACTGCATTCAATCCTGATATAGACTGTAGTAAACTACTCAAAGACTTTTTTAAGTGATTCAAACACTTTTGTAATGGAGTAAATCTTGTTTTCTTTTTTTCGTAACCTCTCTAAATTCGTTATATGGCTACTTGTAATCTTAGTAATTGTTGCTTTAGCAGCAGCACTTTACTTACGTACTGGACTTCCAAAATACAAAGGTGAAATTCAGCTTAATGGTGTTACAGCAAAAGTAGACATCATTCGAGATGAATTCGGCATACCGCATATCTACGCTGAAAATGATGCTGACGCCTATTTTGCACTTGGCTTTGTTCATGCTCAAGATAGATTGTGGCAGATGGAATTCCAACGCCGAATTGGCGCTGGTAGGCTTTCGGAAATATTTGGTAAACGTACTTTAGATACAGATAAATTTTTACGAACTTTAAGTGTCTATGATTACGCAGAACGTAGTTTTGTAAATCTTGATCAAGCAAGTCAAGATGCACTAACAACCTACACCGCAGGTGTCAACAGCTACTTAGAGCAACGTAGTGGCCCACTGCCTCCAGAGTTTTTGGTAATGCGCCACACACCAGAACCTTGGCAAGTTGCCGATACACTTGTCTGGCTAAAAATGATGTCGTGGGATTTAGGTGGTAACTGGAACAACGAACTCTTACGAACCAAACTCCTAAAAGTTCTAAGTCCTGAACAAGTACAAGACCTCTTTCCTCCCTATCCAGGTGATGGACCAGTGACACTGCCTGACTTTAAAGGCTTATACGACAATCTGCCAATTGATGGTTTACTAGCAGTTGTAGAGAACTCAACTACAAATTCAATCTTGCCAAATGGTTTAGCAGGTAATCCAACCAATGACTTAGGTTCAAATAACTGGGTCGTCAGTGGTGAAAAGTCAATTACAGGTATGCCTCTACTCGCCAATGATCCACACTTATCTATGCAAACACCTTCAATCTGGTACTTTGCACATATCAACACACCCAACATGAATGTGATTGGTGCAAGCTTGCCGGGTGCGCCATTTATAGTCCTTGGGCGCAATGATCACATAGCTTGGGGCTTTACCAATACTGGACCAGATGTGCAGGATTTGTTTATAGAGCGTTTGGCAGATAGTCCAAATCAATACTTAAGCCCTACGGGGATTCTTGACTTTGAACTACGTGAAGAACAGATTTTCATAAAAGGTAACGACGAGCCTGAAACTATCACTGTTAGAACAAGTCGCCATGGACCAATCATTTCTGATATTGGTAGTGATGGTTTAGAATTCGATACAATTCCTAGCAATGCCAATGAGGTTATTGCCTTTTCATGGACTGCGCTGCGGGATGATGAAACAAGCGTAACAGCAGGGCTTAACTTAAACCGTGCTACAAACTGGGATGAGTTTGTAGCTTCAGTTCGCGACTTTACTTCACCACAACAAAATATAGTTTACGCAGATGTTGAAGGAAATATAGGCTACTATGCACCTTCGCTAGTGCCGATTCGCAAAGCTGGCAATGGCATGGTTCCTGTGCCTGGTTGGACTGGGGAATATGACTGGACTGGCTTTATACCTTTTGAGCAATTACCACATGCCTTTAACCCTGCAAGTCAGCAAATTGTGACTGCTAACCAAAAAGTTGTCGGCGATGACTATCCTTACTTAATAACCAATAGTTGGGCAGATCCTTACCGTATGCAGCGAATTACGGACTTACTCAACAGTCGAGAGAAACACTCGATTGAGAGCTTTGCAGGTATACATGGTGACCAAGTTTCTTTGATGGCGTTGGAGTTCCTACCAAGCATAATGAATCTAAACTCTACTGATGCTGATGTGCGTGCAGCGCAAGCATTGTTACTGTCTTGGAATGGTGATATGGATGCTGGTGAGGCAGAAGGTTTAATCTTTTGGACATGGTACAACAAGCTAGGTGAGCTACTTTACAAAGATGATTTAGCTGATGGTACTGAGGATGGCGACCTGTTCAATGACTTTTGGTCTTACCGTGCTGGCTTTACTAAAAACGCTCTACAAAATGATGTAAGTGAAACTTGGTGTAATAACACAACCACGATAGCGCAAGAAACTTGTGGCGATTTGGTTGAAGAAGCTATGCAACTTGCACTTGAAGAACTTAAGGTTAAACATGGCAGTAAGATGCAAGAGTGGCAGTGGGGCAAGGAGCATGTTACTCGGCACAAGCATAGTGTATTTACAGGTACACCTTTAGCCTATCTTTTTGATTTAACGATTCCTAATGGTGGCGATAAGTTTACTGTAAATGCTGCTAGTTACAATATATCGAGTGGGTCTTTTGAACAGACTTCGGGGGCCAGTTTACGTGCGATTTATGATTTGAGTGACCTTGAGAATTCTAGGTTTATGCATACTACAGGACAATCAGGTCATCCGTTATCACTTAACTACCGTAATTTTTTGAGGAAGTGGCGGGATGTTGAGTATGTGCCAATGGTTACTGATAAAAACACTTTTGAAAACAAATCACTTGGAAATCTAAGGTTACTTCCTTAGATTTCTGAACAGTATTTGCTAAGGAGTTCCTTAAATTCAATAGTCTCCTTGAGTCGTTCAAAGGCAGGTTCTGTTTTTGCCGGTTCACAACAATACGCTGGTAGCATTTCTAAAGCAGCTTCTAGCAGTTCAATAGCTGACGCTGGATTATTATCCACTGCTGCAAAACATGCTTGACCGTAATCTTCAAATCCTAAGTGTTTAATTTTTCTTGCTTCTTCTAAATAGAAACGGTATTCACTCTCTTGATTCAGGTTGCGGTAAATTGCTGCCAGATCAACAACAACGCTAAACGATTTATCATTTAGTACGTGAACTTTTTTGATATATTTGATTGCATTTTCTAAATCAGTTTGATAATAGTAAACCATTCCCAAATTGTGTAGATTGAGTTCACTTTTTGGCTCGAGCTCCAACGATTTATTATAGAAAACTATTGCCTGTTCATACTGTCCAAGATTTTTATAGGCAGAAGCTATAAGACCAAAAAGTCTAGCACTGTCATCTGGGTTTAGCTCGAGCATCTGTTCATAAATATCTTTTGCTGCTTCATACTGCTTTAAATGTCCATGAACATAGGCCAACTGGTTCAGGATTTTCAAATCATCTGTTCGTAATTCTAATGCTTGTTTATAGGTGCTTATTGCCTGTTCATACTCTTTTGAACGAAAAAGTTCTTCTCCCATTTTAAAGAGGTTATCGGCATCTCTAATATCTGACATAATTTGACTATAACCTCTAAAATTAGAAATTGGAATCTATTAAAAATGCAAGTCTATAAATAATCATCAATTAACGGTATACTTAGTTCATAGTGGGTCACGAAAACTTTAGCTATCAAATTAACAAAAAGAATGATGTACGCATCTTCTGGGAAAACCGGTGCATAAAAACCATCGGTGGCACACGTGGTGAAGAACTAGCCAACGAACTTGCTGACGCTGGCGAAGAAGAAACCCAATACATCCTTCAACGCATCACTGGAAACTTCAAACGTGGCAACGAACGCCAACACAGCAAAAGCAAACGCTAAGATTTTCGTAGGATGGTGCTCTGCCCATCGCCTTTGATTTTGATTCAAAAATGGTGGCATAGCCACACCCTACAAAATCCAAATTCTACGCTGTCTCTTCAGGCTAGTACATATGCCTACAAATCTATTTTTTCTTCTTCTTTTTGTTTTTAGCTTCCCCTGCTCGCTTAGAAACAGCAACTGATTTCTCAAACCAAACTTTCAATTTATCTGGCGTTTCTAAAACATCTACAGGAAGTTCAAAATAAGGCATCCGCATAAATTGCTTTGCCTCTGCTGCAACATAATCAGCTTTGTTCTCATCATCAACCTTGAAGTGCAACACATCTGTACTATTGATAAGCGCACAAATTTGACCATCAGCATAAATACCAACACCACCAAACATTTTTCTAGGCGTTACAGGATGGATGGGGTTGAGTAGTTCCAAAACAAAGGTTGTAAATTCTTCAGAGGTTGCCATAAGAATCTCTTTTCTAAAAGCTTGTTGTAATTCTACCTTATTCCAGCCTTGTGATGATTCAATTTCTCAAACCGTTCGCTATATATAACCCAGTATCGTGGGCTATGCCCACCATTTGCTAAAAGTCAAAAGCGATGGGCATTAGTACCATCCTAAAAGACTTTAAAGGCTTGACCATCTTATAAACACTTAGAAAAACCCAGAATTGTAGCTTTAGACATTTTAATATCCTTTAAAACATCGAACAATATTTACTATGATGCGATACCGTTTAGGACTAACAATATTGCTAGTTATTGGATTTATTGCACTTGGAACAGCTTATGGGCAGTTTGGAGTAAGTACTATCTTAAAACCCTATCAATGGCAAAATCGACTCATTCTTATCTTTGCTGATTCAGAAGAAAATACTCACTATAAAGAACAGCTAGAAAGTTTAGAGCTCTACCCGTTTGAACTTGAAGACCGACAGCTCGAGCTCCTCACAATCTTCGAAAACTCTGGCTATTCAACTAACTTTAGCAAAGGTGATGACCCAAACATCACCAAAATAGAAACGCAAGACTTAGACCAGACTACAGCCCTAAAACTCCGTGAACACTACAGCATTTCAGATGCTTTCACAATTCTCTTGGTGGGCAAAGATGGTGGTATTAAGCGTCAATCCAATGAAGTTCTTGATGCTTGGGAATTCTTTGACCAAATAGATTCAATGCCCATGCGTCAGCGTGAAATGTCTAGATAAGTTAACGCATGGGCGTAGTGTTTCACAATTAAAACCACATCAAAAACCATATAAATACAAGGCTTATTGTCTAAAAATAAGTACAACTTATTTGCTATAATCTGCTCAAGACATATAAAATGGTATTACCATAACTATTTTGTGAAAGCGCTGCTTTGTAACAGCGCATGGAGGCTTTAGCGAATGCGAAATTACGTAGACATCAACCTGAACGACCAATCCATCAAAAAAACCGATTTTTCTGGTGAAGACAGCATCCGTGCAGGACGTTACAGAATTGCAAAGATTCTTTTAGAAGAAAATGCAGCAACTGTTGACGCGCTTGGTCCAAAGAACCCACTGATTTTTTCAGCAGGTCCTTTTGGTGGAACAACTTGGTCAAATGCTAACCGCACAAGTGTTGGCTGTAAAAGCCCTCTTACTGGTGGCATTAAAGAAGCTAACGGTGGCGGTACTTTCAGCTATGGCCTTGGTCAACTCAACTATGCTGGTGTGACCTTACATGGTCAATCAGATGAATGGGTCATCGTCCATCTTAAAAAAGGTGGCGAGATTAGCTTTGATGATGCATCTCCATACTTAGGTAAAGGCAACTTTGAAGCAGCAGAAATGCTACACGAAAAGTATGGCAAAAAAGTTTCACTTGCACTACTTGGCCCAGTTGGCGAATACCAAGGTCTACTTGCGGGCGTGTCCTTTAGTGACAATGACCGTCGTCCTGTGCGAATTGCAGCCAGAGGCGGCGTTGGCGCAGTTATGGGTTCTAAAAAGGTAAAGGCAATTGTCGCAGATTTAGACAAAATGCCAGACTTGCACGACCCTAAAAAGACTTTAGCAAATGTAAAAACCTACGCTAAATTACTTAACGAAGATGAGCTTGTTCAAAAGTTCTATCGTCCAATCGGTACGATGGGCATGGCAGATTATCAAAACCGTGTTGGTGGCTTGCCAGTTAATAACTTCAGCGTGGGTCAACAAGCCGATACTGACAAAGGTGAAATCTTCCAAATGGGTGGTAACTTCATCGCAGATAGAAACATCGAACGTGGTGGCAAGCAGCAACACGCTTGTATGCCAGGCTGTTTAATTCAGTGTAGTAACGTTTATGTAGATGCAGACGGTAAAGAAATCGTTTCTCCTGTTGAGTACGAAACACTTGGCTTGCTCGGCACAAACTGTGGTCTTAGCGATCCTGATGAACTTGCTGCTATGAACTTCATTGCTAATGATCTTGGCATCGATACAATTGAAACAGGCGCAATGCTTGCTGTGTTGATGGAAGCTGGTTTAGCTGAATTCGGCGATACTGACTTTATGATTAGAGCACTACAAGAAATCCGTGATGGTACCGAAAACGGTAAAATCTGGGCGCAGGGTACTGCTACTGCTGGTGAGCACCACGGCGTAACGCGTCTTCCTGTTATTAAGCGTCAAGCAATCAGTGCTTACGATCCAAGAACAATCGAAGGTACAGGCGTGAGCATGATGACCACAACTATGGGCGCAGATCACACAGTTGGTAACTTACCTCGTCTACAAACTAAAGATATGTCTCCTGAAGAAATTATGGAACTATCTCTTGAGAAGCAAATTGCTATGGCAGCGAATGACTCACTTGGCTTATGCATCTTCGGTGGCGCTGTTACTGGTGACAACCTTGAATTTGTAGTGGGTGCTATGAATGATGCTCATGGTACTGACTTAAAAGTAGAATTCTATCTTGAATTAGGTGCTGCGGCACTGAAGATGGAAAAAGAATTTAATGTTTTAGCTGGTTTTACGGCTAAAGATGATGATATGCCAGAATTTATGTACACTGAAGCACTTGCACCGACGAATCATGTTGGTCGTATTCGTGGTGAAGAAGTGCATAATATTTTTGATAAATTGTAAGAGCGGAATTCAAAAGCGGAATCCTCCCGCCCCTTACTAGGGGCACCCTCCTTTAAAAAAGGAGGGGATTTTAAGCTTCCCCCTTTTCTAAAGGGGGACTGAGGGGGATTCTTTAAGGACAACCCAAATGCCAAATCACACTGATAGCTTTACCTCAACCGACAACTTAAAAATCGTTTGGCATAAATGGGATAGCACGCTACCCCCAAAGGCTATCGTCGTTATTTCTCATGGCTTTGCTGAACATGCTTTGCGTTATGAACATGTTGCAAAACATCTTACTGAAAATGGCTTTGTCGTCTATGCGATTGATTACCGTGGGCATGGGGCTAGTGACGGGGCTCGAGCCCAGATACAGCACATAAGCGATTACCAACCTGACATCTCCACACTGATAGATACAGCCAAAGCCGAAAACCCAAACCTCCCCTGCTTCCTATTCGGTCACAGCATGGGCGGCGCAGTTGCGATTGGCTATGCTCTAAAACATCAAGGTGCTTTAAAAGGTCTACTGCTTAGCGCCCCATACTTGCGAAATGCTGCGCCAGTCTCCCCAATTCTGGTGAGTGTTGCAAAAATCATGGCTAAGATTGCACCAAACTTACCCACACAAGCTGTTGACGCTGAAGCAATTTCGCGTAACCCTGAAGTTGTTCAGGCTTACATAAACGATCCACTTGTAACTAGTGGCAAAGTTAAAGCTGCCATGGGCAATGCACTTTTAGGGATTGGGCCAGAACTCATGGCAAAAGCTAGTGGCTTGATACTACCTACTTTAATTATGCATGGCGAAGCCGATGGCATTGCAGATTGTGAAGGCAGTAAAGCGTTATTTGAGGCTGTTGGTTGCGCAGATAAGGAGCTCGAGCTCTACCCTGAGTCCTATCACGAAATTTTAAATGATCTAGACCAAACTATAGTCTTAGCAGACATGACCGCATGGCTAAACAAACGAATCTAAACAGGTATATCTAAACCATAATCTAAACCATAGCTTATTAAAACAGGTTTAAGCATTACCAGTTTTGACTATCATAAATTAAAAAAGCACTCATAGATTCAGTAAAAAAAGCGATATCATTAGTTAAATTATAGTTTATCGTATTAATAAATCAAAAAAGCATTTCCGTTCCTAATATAAATAGTATATTAATGGCAATTTGGACTTGAATACCATTAAAAACGTGTTACACTGATATTTGTGGTTAAGAAAAAGAATCTAAATACTCAATTTTAATGCGTCCGCTTACTACCAAATAGGTATAAGTGGATTTTTTTTTCGCCACAAGAGTTCGACATATTTTGAGAAGAAGTGACTGATCTGTTGAAAAACTATAGTGTGTATATTTTTCAGCAAACGTCTAACCTTTCGGAGGTTATATGCTTGATAAATTAAGTAAAGTTCAGGCCCGAGACCTTGAGCTTGATGTTCTTGCCAAAGAACGTCAAGAAGCACCTGAGGAATTGGTTGAAGCAACAAGTAAACAGGCAAATTTAGAGCAACGTGTAGAAGATGTGCAAGGCAAGTTTGATGATATTCGTCGTCGTGCAGATGCTAATCAACTAGAACTTGCTTCATTAGAGGAAAGACGCAAAGCATCGTCTGACGCAGCACTTACAGCGGAAAGTAGCAAAGAAGCATCGCAATACCAGAACCAAGAAATGCAACTTGCTAACCGTTACCAGGAACTCGATCAAGATACCTTGCCACTCTTAGGTGTACAAGAAGATCTCGCCACTCAGCTTGCGAAGCTAAAAGAAGATATAGCAGAGCTAAAGCCAGTCATTTCAAAATTGCAAAAAGCGGAAAACGCTAGAGTTGAAGCTCTCGATGAAAAAGTCGCAGTGATTCTTGGCGACCGAGATGCTATTGCACGAACCATCGATAAACCCCTTCTCAAGCAGTATGAACTTGTGAGAAAGTCTAAGCGTGGTTTGGGTCTTGCCAAGGTTGTAAACAACAATTGTGGTGGTTGTAGTATGCGTCTACCAATTCATGTTGTACAAAAAATCTTGCGTAACGATACCATTATTCGTTGCCCAAGCTGTGGCAGAATCTTATGGTTCAAACAAGAAATTAACGCTGCATAATTAATGCAGTCTAATATTAGGTTCAACGCCTTATTGATTAACCCTTTTTATCAAGTCAGAATCTGGTTTTAACACAATCATTTGATTCACCGAAATATCCGCCCAATGGTTTTCTGAACCATTGGGCCATTTTATGTTTAGGTCAACAACATCTACATTACCGACACCAAAATGAATCCAGCCTGCATCATGGCTAGCGTGTCCACCACCTACAGTAATTTCTTGAATGATGGTTCTATTTTTATCAGTATCTCCACTAAAATGTCTAGCAGTTAGTTCTATAAATGCACCGATACCATCAACATTTGGCGCATCAGCTTGTATATCTATCATCAACCAATTACCTAAGGAGTCTATCTGTTGACTATCACTAGACTTATCTGAACTAGAATTATCTAGACTTGAATTACCCAGACTTGAATTACCTAGACTTGTATTACCCAGGCCTGTATTTCTCCAGACTTGTACAGGTACATTACGATTACTGACAATAACATCCAACATCCCATCAAGATTTAAGTCTGTAACTGCGCCACCTCTCCCCTTATAAAGACTCAATAAACCTGCGTGATGTGCAACTTCCTGAAAACTACCGTCAGCCTGACCAAGCAATAAATTGTTCGGATCTTCTAAAGCGAAATTTGGCATACTACTGACGTTACCTTTAACTATAAAAAGGTCATGCAAACCATCATTGTTAACATCGCCAAATTCAGCGTGCCAACCTGTTGAAGGTAAAGTTTGGTCACCTATAAAAGGTCTATGGGCGTTCATCCCCCGTTTATAGGCACTATCTCCATAAGTCGGTTTGAGTTTAGCGGTATCTTCTAAACTAGTATCTTCTAAGCTAGTATCTTCTAAACTACGCAACTTATTATCTGCCATATTGGTTAGAAAATAGTCTAAATAACCATCACCTGTAATATCTGCACTAGCAATACCCATACCAAATATCTGTAATTTTTGCCAACCGTTTAGTTGGTTGTAAGGCTTAAATCCACCAGTTTCGTTGATGCTCCAAAGTTGCTCAGAGCCACCTCGTTTTTTATTCGTCAAGTAATACTGACGATCATTACTAAATCGAAGTGATGATCTTCCAGAACGATTCCAATCAGAAAAAAGTATTGACAACGGACAATAACTTGGACTTAAAACTTCAGACGATGAATAATAGGAATCCGAAGAAATATCAGGTCGAATCACAATATTTGGACTACAATTACCAAACGGACTATCAGCAGTTCTGTCTATATAGTTTCCAAAAACTAAAAGTGGCAGATCATCCTCTAACCAAGTTGCCGAAAATGAGGTCGTCCATTCATTGCCACCATCTATATTCCATAGGGTATTTGCTTC
>JAULCF010419986.1:291-11518 GCA_032361265.1 Devaleraea mollis | reverse complement strand
TGCTTGTCGTCCTGACGGGACTCCGTTTATGTTATACTTTTTGTATTGAGGTTACCTTTATTGATTTTGTTTGTCGTCCTGACGGGACTCCGTTCATGTAATACCTTTTGCAATGGGGCCACCTTTATTGATATTGGCTGTCATCCTGACGGGACTCCGTTCATGTAATACCTTTTGCAATGAAGCCACCTCTATTGATATTGGTTGTCGTCCTGACAGGACTCCGTTTACGTAATACCTTTTGTAATGGGGTTACCTTTAATGATATTGGCTGTCATCATTTTAGGACTCATTTATGTTAATAAACGAATACCAAAATTTTAAATTAATAAAATGCTAATAGAGAATATCACATCGAGGATGCTACCAAGTTCTTAATCTTCACAGCCTTTTCAAAATGATCGAGTTTGTGCTTTAATATCCACCATTCAGCGACCTGCATGAGTAGTTCTGGAGTATCATTTTTATTTGCAAAAAAAGCATAAAATGAAAGGCCTACATTTTCACCCTTCGCCTCTATTTTCCTATTACAAACATCAATGATTTTTTGTTTCATTTTCTTATCCATAAAATCAAATATTTTAAATGTCCAATCCAGCCTTTGGACTATGGACTTACGACGTTGGACGCCGACTTTGGACGCCGACTTTACAAACAAGTATTTCTTAAACGATCAGAACTATTATCGCCCTATGCCTCTTCTTCCTTCCTTGCCTTCTCATAGTTCTTCTTATTCTCCACATCTTTATTAATCGGAGAATGGGCAAAATCAGGAACCGTTTCATTCTTAATACCGCAAAAGTTCAAAAGTTTAAAAACCTCCATGAGTTGTAAGATGCGTTTATCGTCTTTACTTTCTGCTTTGCTCGAATCTTCTTTAAGCACCATGTACCTTTGAAGATCATTTTTAGAATCAGTAAATTCATTTTCGTCGTAAAGAGCATACAAAGTATCAAGAATTTCTTGCTGGGGCATTGAATTGAACTTCACCATTTCATGTTCATCGAGAGAAAATGTTTTATTTCTATTCTTGAAGTAGTTCAATTGAAAACTGTAAGCATGACCATAAGTACAATATGGACATCCAGTTAACGATGATATTCCTACCGCCATTAAGTGCGTTCTTTCTGCGCCCCAGACCTTGAGTACTCTTTCATAGTTAGGCATATTCTTGACAAACCACATTACTGACTTGAAACCTCCATTGATTTCTACAATATCACGCATTAGGTTGGGACGAAAGCCCCAGAGCGTGTTCCCAATAAAGTTCAATATTTTAAGTGCTGCCATTTTAATACTTTGGGGAAAGATAAGATAATCTGTGAAACTGAGGATCATAATCTAAGCAATACTCTTGGGAATATGGATTAAAATGCCTTGAACTTGACAATAGAAATAATATTGTCAAGGAACTATTTACTTATAATTTCAGAGTCCTTTGTACTTGAATAAAACCTTTCGCTAGCATGTATTTACTACTACTTCTGCTTTCTGATCTTGTTGTTTTGTTGGTCAATTACATATTCATGCTCAAGGCAAATATGAATAAAACTTAATCTATCACAATCCCCAACACTGCACATAGTTCATCAAACTCTATATCGGTTGTAACTACCTTCGATTTCATTTTATATCTTTTCCCATAATTTTTTCTCTCGTGCATTTCCCCAAGGATCCATACCAAGTCATCTTTTTCGCAATATCCTTTTTTATAGCTAACAATCATGTGATCCAATACTTCCCTTTGTTCATTATAGCTAGAACTGTGACCGATGATTGCTTGAAAGGCGTTAATCGATTTCCAATGATACTTTTCTTTTTCTTTTGGGTACTGATGATATTCTAGATAGTATTTAATCTTTTGAAAGATTCTTTTATTTGCCTTTATTGATAAAACCATGTATGTCTTATATTCCTTAGATTTCATTCCATACTTCGCCATAATTTCAGAATCAGTACCATCTCTTAAGCCTTGATCTTCATCCCATAAATTTTTTAAATACACATCCCTTAATCCAACAGTCCCCAAATTTTGAATTTCTTCAATCTCGCTTTGCTCAAGAGTAATCTTAAATATTCTATCATTTAATTTGTCGTCTTCTTGAGTTCTAAGCCTAAGAATTCCTTGTTTTATATTACCAATCGAATTTTTATAATAATCGATTGTGTACTTGAATGGGTCTTTGATATTTTTAAATGAGTCTAATGAAATACCATTACCATCTGAATCTTTTAGAATCAAGCTATCAACTTTAGGCCTATTGAAATTCTCAAATAAGGAGATTAATTCTTCATCACTTAGTTTAATAAATTTATCCTCTGAACCACCTGGATTACAAGACGCCAGTAAGCAGACAGCCATTGCAAGAATAAATTTCCGTAAGGAAATTCTAAAAAGGAAGTAGTTCATACTATAATATTGTAGGATGTAACAATTAGACACAATCCATTTATCGTTCTAATTTAGTCAAACAAACTGTCTTATGAAATAACAAATGAAGAAATAGATTTAATCATTCGATCAAATTCATCATTTCACTTATCTTTAGAAGTAACTACTCCCGCCCATGCACCAAGAACATACTTCTTACCGCTGAAAACCCTGGCTTCATATTTTTAGATAAAAAACAAATAATGCTTACACAATTTCTAATCCGAAGTATCTTCTTGATATTTATTAATGCTCTTTTCTCTCCTTCATATTCTTTTGCCACACCAACAAAAGAACGTATAAATCAACCTCATGAAAAAGAAATATCAATAGATAAAAAGCAAAATATTTTTCGGAAGATAAAAATGCGCCTCGCTCAAATAAGAGCTGACAAAGTCATTAAGAAACCAAAATCAGAAGATAGTGGCAGGCTTGCATTTATATTAGGGATTGCCTCTCCTTTACTTTTGATTTTAGCCTTGTTGATAGGCATCTATTTTCTATCGGCAATAGCTTTGGCGTTTGCCATCCTCTTTTGCAGTGTGATTGTTGGAGCACTTGCCCTTCACGTTGGTATAAGAACCTTACGATACAACAAACAAAATAATATTAAGAAAGGAACTAAGACAGCAATTGTGGGGATTGTTTTTGGTGGTATTATGAGTCTATTGTATCTCTTTTATTTGAGAGTCCTTTTATTTTAGAATAATGTTAGCGAGAACAGAAATCTCATAGCTTTTATTACTTTCTCCCTATCAAAGACTTGTCTCTAATTTAAAAACTCGATGTATGACCAGGTCTAGTAGCACACTAAACGATCAAATGCATATCTTCAAAGATGTATTCATTTCCTTCCTCATTGTACAGTATTAAATCATACAAGAAAACAGACTATCTCAATCAGTTTTATATATTTTTTAGACTTGAATTTAGGTCTAATTGAACAAGAATTGTTATTCAATTATATATATCTTAAAGCACAAATCCTTTGTAAGTAAACACTTATCAAACCATTCATCACGGCAAACCACCATTCAACATATAATTTTTTCAGACTCTTTTTATTGTTCGATATTTGAATTGTTAATCAAAAAAAATAACTATTTGAAATTCTCAGCATCATGAAAAAATCATTCTATTTCCTATTATTAATATTGCTTATTGCCTGTGAGTCTAAGCAAGGACCTTTATATGCTCAGACCAAATTAGCTGGATTAACGCCGAATGTGATCAATGACTTGGATGAGTTGATCCCGCAGTGGCAACAAACCTATAAAGTACCAAATGTAGGAATCGGTCTAATTGAAGATGGAAAAATAATCCAAGCAAAAGTATATGGCCAACTAGACAAAATAGGGGCTGCTCCAACCAATGCCTTATTTAATGTGGCATCGGTGACCAAAGTAATCGTCTCTACGTTAACGATGAAATTGGTCGAAGCCGAACTATGGGATTTGGATGAACCTCTAGCGAAGTACTATATTGACCCGGATGTCAAAGATGACCCTAGGCACAAGTTATTAACAACTAGACACGTCCTGAGCCAGCAATCTGGCTTTGCCAATTGGAGATGGAATCACCCAACTGAAAAACTTACTTTCGAATTTGAGCCTGGGACAGAGTTCCAATATTCTGGAGAAGGCATGGAGTATTTGAGGCTTGCATTGGAATCAAAATTTAAAAAATCACTTTCACAACTTTCGAATGAATATGTCTTCAATCCTTTAGAGATGAATGATTCATACCACGATTGGGATGGAGAGCAACACAAGGATAGATTTTGTAAATGGCATGATACAAATGGGGAGCTTTATGACATCAAAGATTATTCTTGTATTGACAATGCTGCAGATGACTTAACAACAACTGTTGGTGATCTTTCTAAATTCAGTTTAGATGTAATAAATGGTTCAGGATTGTCGATTGATTTATTTACAGAGATGATAAAAACACAATCTCAAATCAATGCGAACTTGCAACAAGGTCTCGGATGGAGAGTTGTCAACGATCTTCCAAATGGCGAATTCGCGATCCAACATGGAGGGAACGATATCGGAGTTGCTGCCATTATTTTGGTGCTTCCAAGGTCCAAACGGGCAGTAATTGTGGCTACCAATGGTGACAATGGTTTGATCTTGTGCAACAATATAATTCGAACTGCGTTGGCAGAAGGTGACGAAATTATTCACAAGTCTTATCGGAGTGGAAATAAAGAAGATATGCCTTCGATCTTTACAATGCATGAAAATGAACTATTAAAATACATTGGTGATTTTGTCCAACCCAGTGGTCGTGAAGTGGAGATAACTTCAATAGGCGGTGGCTTGATTATGAAAATGCCAGGTGCGCCTCTGTTACATTTTTATCCAGCATCAATAGATACTTTCTTTCTCAAAGATTTTGATGCCCAGCTTGCCTTTAGTCTTGACAAATCCGGAGAAGTCATCGAAGCAATACTGATAGATGGAGAAAATTCAATACATTGTAAAAAAGCAGAACGTGATAATTAATAACAATGATTCAAACCAACAATAAAAATTTTTGGAAAGCACAATGTTTGGGTTGGTTGTTGATCGGTGTATTTAATCTAATGGCACAATATGCCGTTGGACAATCAAACAAAGTCTTATGGTTAAATATCATAGGCTTGATAATCTTGGGATTTCTTTTGACAAGTACTTATCGGTATTTTTTGAAGAGATTTAATTGGAAAAGTTGGACCAAGACAAAGCTTACCTTGGCAATTTTATCTTCTAGTATTGTTTTGTCATTTACCTTCACAGTGACAAGTTATTTTTTCTTTAAAATTTTGCTAAATGTTGAAGGAATAGAATACCCAAGATCAGAATTAATTTCAACCTTTTTTGTTTTTGCAGTCTTGATGTTGGCTTGGAACATGATATATTTTGCTATACACTATCAAAACAATTGGAATAAAGCAGAAATTGATAAGTGGAAATTACAAACAGAAGTGAAGGATGCTCAAATAGGAGCTTTGAAAGCACAGATCAATCCTCATTTTGTTTTCAATAGCATCAACAATATTCATTCATTAATCTATGAAGACAAAGACAAAGCCAGAGAGTACCTGATGCATTTTTCTGACCTGTTTAGATATTCATTGAGTACTACCGAGGAACTGATAGTTCCATTAAAAGATGAGTTAGAGTTCGTACATCAATACATAGAACTTTTATCAATACAATATGAGGAAAGGTTGAAATTCGAATCCATAATTGAAGAAGACCTATTGGAACAAAAGATTCCACCAATGATGATCCAACTCTTGATTGAAAATGCAATCAAACATGGAATATCACAATTTGAAGATGGAGGAACGATAACTATAACCATAGAAAATCATCTCGGTGAAATGAATATTCAAGTAAAAAACAGAGGAAGTTTAAACAACAACTCAAATTTAGAAAACAAACTAGGAGTGGGTCTGATAAATTTAGAAAATAGATTGGAACATATTTACAAAGGGAAAGCAGAATTTAAAATAAAGGAAGAAAATCAAACAGTTTTGGCAACCATTCAGATTCCAATGATATGAAGAAATGTTTAGTCGTTGAAGATTCTAGCCTAGCGAGAAGAGAAATACTACGCATGCTCAAACAAATGGGAATATTCGAGGAAATCCTTGAGGCTGCAAATGTAAGAATAGCACATGAACTCATGAATAAGCATTCAATAGATTTGGTCTTTCTCGACATCCATCTTCCAGGAAAAAATGGATTTGAGTTTCTTGAATCGTTGGATGATTTACCTGCAGTGATATTTACTACAGCTTATGATGAGTATGCCATCAAATCATTTGAATACAATACCATTGATTATTTATTGAAACCAATAAAGAAGGAAAGACTTGAAAAAGCCATTGCAAAAATGGCTTTTAGAGTTGATCCAAAATCTTCGAGCAGTCAAGGAAAAATGTTTGTTAGAGACGGTGAGAAATGTTGGTTTGTGAACATTTCAAAAATTCGACTTATTGAATCTTATGGAAACTATTCCAAATTGTTTTTTGAAGACAACAATCCTTTGATATCAAAATCTTTAAACGCATTAGAGGAAACGCTCGATAAAAAATTATTCTTCAGAGCAAACCGAAAGCAGATTATTAACCTTGATTATATAAATAGAATTGAAGACCTATCAAATGAAAAATTAATCCTGATACTAACCAGCGGCGAAGAGATTGAAGTCTCTCGCAGAAAATCATCGGAGTTTAAAAATTTATTTCGTAACTAATTGAATCAATCATGAAGAGCTTATACATAAAAATATATTTGTTTTATTTCTTATTATCACTTGGACAAGGACAACTCATTGGACAAGTTAGTCTCAACCAAATAGATTCGATTGCCCAATTGGCTTTAGAGACTTTTGAGATTGCAGGTATGTCTGTTGGTGTCGTGAAGGACAACAAAGTGATTTACACAAAAGGACATGGTTTTAAAAATAACGATACGAGAGAGTTAGTGGATGAACACACCAATTTTGCCATTGGTTCAAATAGCAAAGCATTTACTACCGCTGCATTAGCATTGTTGGTGGAAGAAGGCAAGTTGAATTGGAGCGATAAAGTGAAATCTATCATTCCGGAATTCAGAATGTATGACACTTATGTTGAACAGCATTTTACTGTTACAGACCTGCTTACTCATAGAAGTGGACTTGGATTGGGTGTAGGAGACCTTATGCTTTTTCCCGATGGTTCTGATTTCACCATTGATGATATTTTGACTAGCTTTCAACACTTTGAACCGGTCTCAGAATTCAGGACACAATTTGATTATGACAACCTGTTGTATTTTGTGGCTGGTGAAGTTGTTGCAAGGATTTCAGGTATACCATTTGATGATTTCCTTCAGACAAAAATTATTGACCCACTGAGTATGGATCATAGTTATTCTAGTTTGTCAAAAGCGGCAATGAATAAGAATCTTTCAAGTGCACATGCACAAACCAAGGAGGGCATTAAAGTTGTATCGCATTTCGAAGATATGATCAATGCTGCAGCAGGTGGAATTTATTCCAATGTTGATGATATGGCACAATGGATGTTATTGCAATTGAATGAAGGTAGGTATGGAGTTGGTGAAAAAGACACCCTTTTTACAAGAGCCAGTCAAGATGAGATGTGGGATATACATACAGTCATGAAGACAAGGAAAGGAGGAAGGTACAATCGTCATTTTATAGGATACGGATTGGGTTGGATGGTATCTGATATCGATGGCATGTTGAAAGTCGAGCACACAGGAGGTCTACCGGGTATGCTCTCTAAAGTAGTCATGATCCCAGAGTTGGAATTGGGCATTGTCGTGTTGACGAATACAAGCGATAGTGGTGCAGGTGTATTTGAGTCTGTATGCAAATCTATTATAGATCTTTATTTGGAAAAAGAAAGCAATGAATGGATTGAAAAGTATGTAGCATATTTTAGTTCTAGTGCTGAAGATGCGGATTCAGTTACTCAATCTGTTTGGGCCGAGGTAGAAAAGAAAAGTTCGAATAGCTTTACAGAAGAAATGTTCATTGGCAGTTACGAAGACCCTTGGTTCGGAATCATAAAGATTTATAAAAGACACAAAGAGCTAAATATCCAATGTGTGCGATCTCCAAAACTTGTGGGAACTATGCATTTTTACAAAGAGCTTACCTTTGCCGTTAAGTGGGATTATCAAGATATGAATTGTGATGCTTTTGCAAATTTTGAAATCGATGATAAAGGCAAGGTTATTGGCTTAAAGATGGAAGGAATTTCACCAAACATTGATTTTAGTTTTGATTTTCACGATCTCGACCTAAAGAAATTAGATGAATAAATTCAAATAAAGCTGAGAAGTCATTTTTGTTTGTTGCCTCATAATCCACTATTAGATTGTGTTTATTATCCACAACAGAATGCAAACTATAGGCTACTTCGACAATACTCATCTTTAGTGGCAATGCTCTAGCATCAGAATTGGTAGTTGAGATTTGCTTTTCATCAGATTTATCTAGTTCATTTTTGAGTGCCGTTTACTTGTCTTCTCGTTTTTGAAGATCTTGTAATTTCTTATCATAGGTATCGTTTTGATCTAGAGATTTGAGATAGTCTTCTTTTTTCTTAGCAATGTAGTCTAGGTGTTGGTTGATCTTTTTGAGATTGTAGATGTTTTTCTTAGAATTAAATGCTCAAATTTTAGAGCCATCTATTGCTACTATGTTCTTTCCGAATAGTTCTAAGTCTAAACAAAACTGGGAGAAAGACTCAAACAGATTTTTAAATCCATCAGCATTCACAAAATAGATCTATAACTATAACAACACCTTCTTGATCCAATTGACTGGTAAGAATTCCTATGGGTAATCCTCACCATTGTTGACTTAAAAAAAAACTCTTGCTCTGTATAGGACGAATCCGGAGTATAGTCATTATTGAACAAATTCCTCTGTCGCAACTTTCTTATATTACTCCATTCTAATAATCTTGCCTGAGACTTTGTTTGTCCACACCAACGTTGCTAAAGCTATTATTCTAATTTCATTTTGATATTTTTCTATTTGGAAGATTTTTTAAATAATTGGAACACCATTTTAAAGAATCAAACTCTTCAATTAAAAGTGGTTGAACAGAATAGTTGATTTTTTCCTTTTGTAATTCATCAATCAACTTCTCAAAGTAATATTTCTTTTTGTCAGGAGATCTTAGAACCTTTTTTAAATACTTAATTAAAACCTTCAATGATTTTAAATGAAAGTCATCTCGCGTGTCAGGTATCTTAATGTTCGAAAGTTCATTACGCAGCAATCTGAAATTATCTAAACAAAAATGCGTAATAATCCAAAGTGATTTTTTCCTTGCATATTCAAACTCTTCAGTTGGATGCTGATTCCAAAGATTAAGTTTTTCTAAAGCTAAAGAGTATTTTTTTATTTGAACCAAAACTTTTACTAAATGGAAGTATAGTTCATCTATCTGAGTTGGATTTAAGTTTGTGGACGCTTTTGTCAACAATAGACTTGCATTTGAAATGAGTTCGTCTTGTTTGGTAGATTTTTCAAGCGCATGATGTAATGCTAAACGAGTGTAATAACTAATAAATTGTACATTATCAAGCGGAACAATATTTGTTTCGGCCAATTGAATTAAATCATTATGAATCAATCGGAAATTTTGCTCATCCTTGATATAACACATTAAAAACAAATAATTATTAAGAGCAGATAGATATTCATGACTTGAGAACAAATGCCGGTTGTCTTTTATGAGTTTGATTCTATCGCCATAATATTTTTTTGATACAATATATTTCCCAGTCAATAAACTTACCATTCCTTTATTGAACAATACTAAGTCCAATATTTTTTTGGTTTTTATACGCTCTATTCCTTCTAAAATAGGGTTCTTGAGAATCTTAGGATAATCTTCAATTAAGTCGGTAAATAAACCAACTGAAAACTGAAAATCAATGAGTTGGATCTTTAATAATTTCTGCTTATTAAATTCTTGTATTAACCTTACACATTCAGTCCGTTCGTCAACCAACTTACTGATATTGTCAATCAAGTTTGAGTCTATCTGTGAAAATAATAGATATTCTTCAGTGGCTATAACTTTTATCAAGATTGAAAATTCTTCAAATTCGTAGGCCAACTTTCTAGCTTTCGAAATTAGCTTAGGAACAGCATCTAATTGTTTTTTCTCTATGAGTATTTCAATATAATGGAGCAGATTCAAAATTCTGTGGATTGGAGAATCTGAATTCATTCTATATATATTTAATACTCTTAGGATTTTCTTATACAGATAATTTATTTCATAGTGGATATTTCTGCCAATACTAGTATTCGAAAAATGTTTTTTTACCTCTACCAATGTCAAGGTGCGTTTGGTATTCAGAAATTCATAAAGCAAGTAAAAGTTTTTAGTAGATGAAGAGCTATAAATTTTATTGAAATAAAATTTTTCTCTTTTAGTCATAGAATTAAGAAGAGAGGTAACATGGTTCATCTTGATGAATTTTTAAGGCATATTTATTAAAGTGACAAAAATTATCGAGCACCAATAATTAAATTTAAAACACAAGCTATAGTGACGTATTTAGCCTGAATTTAAACAAAAATAAGATTACATACATCAATTAAAACACCAATTTAGGTCTATTTTTTATCATTTTAATCTGATTATCATATTTAAATTCGAATTTGTGTCTGTATTTTTCATAACCTTTAAGACTATACAGGGTCGTGCTCTGAGCATGCATCAAAATTATCAACGAAATTAATAACGAATTTGAATATTCATAAGACCATTAACATAATATTCTCAACTGGATTGAGTGAGTCATTCGGATAAAGCTTAAAAACAATCATTTCATCATCACCTAATAATGGGTATGAATTTTTCTGTTTTGTGAGTACTATTCGTTTAATATCAAAGTCCTATCCCGTCTCTGATCAAATTAACCTTGTCTCTGGGTGTCTTTACTATTATTTCGCTCATTTCTGTGTGAGTTTTTGTTGGTTAGTTTACACCCGCTGGGAAGAGATGAAAAAACTAAATTTGATTTGCCATTATACAACTATTTGCCGTTGTGTATTAATTTCTATTGATTAATGCGCTGTTTATTTTGCGCCTCCAAGACAGAATTCGATAGTTTGAACAAAAGGTCGTCTCTTCGCTCTTTGGATGGGGGTCACATTGTGTTTTTTTTTCGGGATCAACGGGGGGCCTGGGCCCTCTAAGACTTCACTATTGGGAGTGTAACTGAATACCCTGGCGAAAGAAATCAACGCGTGTTTTTC